>VWYH01003811.1:1469957-1477457 GCA_013399365.1 Pampusana beccarii | reverse complement strand
GCACTCAGGTTTTTGATTTCCCCCCCCCCCCCCGCCTTTTTTTGGACTAGGAGTTTGATGGGTGTTGAAAGGAAAATGTTCCATCATACACTTCATAAGAGATTCTTCTTTTTCGGAAAATTTGCAACTCAATAAGCTTTTTCTCTCTCCTTTTTGAAGTACTACATTAACAGTAAAATGCATTGCTATTTGTAATCCAACTTTCTATCTATAGCAAATTCCTATATTACAACTCAGCATTTTACTTCCTTTGTTTAAATATTGGTTTTGTTGCTTAAAAGCACATGTGGGCTGTAAACAAAGGATAAATAAGCTGTGAAAATAAAAGCAGACTCCAAGGAATAAATAAGAACAAAATGGAAAGACTGCACTGGGCTCCTGCGATGAAAACAGGGATCTCTTTGTGAGAGGGAAAAAAAATGTGTTAAAAGGGCACATACTGCAACTCTGAGACAAACTTTGAAATGGAAGTGTGGAAGCATAAGAGCATTTGATTCAAAATCAGCAATGTGTGGGTTTGCATTTGTGTAGCAGCATGTTGGGAGGGTTTCAATCAGTGCACAGATGCACTTGAAAATCAAATATGGACATGGGGAATGTTTTTGGATATAGCAAATGAGGACTGATGACATGTTTACACTTTGCACATGGATCCAGTACAAAACCATACCCTGCAAAGAAACAATAACCACCATTTGCTGCTTTTCAGGGCTGTAACAAAATGGTGGCAAAGGAAGAGAATACAAGTGAGTGTCTATTCCCACCTGGGAGGGGGCTGCACCGTTTCCCTGCCAATGGGTTCATTTTGCTCATCACTCACTTGAGAAAGGGACTTTTTAACAAATATTGGGGGGAAAAAAGACACAGTGGTCTAAAAAAAAAAACCCGAGAGATGAAAAGGAGAAAAAAAGCAAGTTCCAATCATCATTAATGTCTTTCTTTGCTGTCAAAATATTTTCTTTGCAGAAGAATTAAAATTATAGTTGGAATGTCACTGGAATGGAATAGGAAATAAATGTAAGCAAACGCACTTTCATCATCTCCAAAGGAAAAATTGCAGTTTTGACATTATTTCACTATCTGGCTCTATATATCCTTAAAGGAGAAATGCCTGGCTTATGAATAACGTATCCAAAGCTACGCTGAGTTGCTAATGAAAGTTTATCGAGATAGCAAAACTTTTTTTAAAAGGCAACAGCAGTTGCAGGCAATTGCATCTGACCAGACTATAATGTATCCCTCTGGAAGGCAGCTCCAATTCACAGTATGAAGTAATCTTTTGTGAATGCTTTCCAAAATGTGATGCATATTTTGCATTTTGAAGGAAGAGGCAAAAGTTAGCTATCTGTGAAGAAAGGGAAAAAACATCTGTCCTACACTTTCTGCTAATCAGACATGAAAAAATGCGCATGAACTAATATCCCAAGTTTCAAACTTTTATGAAGAGTTAATGTCAAACTTTTAAGAGGGTATCGTTACAGTTCAAATAGTCCTTCAGACGTTTGACTTCTGCTACTGATTATTAATAATAATCATCCCATTTTCCTTTACACTTTTCAGCATGAATTCAGAATGTCAAAGCTAATTTTCTCATCAGCCTCAGACTTACTTAAAACGCCACAAACTCGAGACTTCTTTTCTCACATACTTGGGTTTTACAACAGCGTGGGGTTAACATCCAGCTTCCATCCCTGTACATGGGGTCAGCATCTGTTGAACAAAGCCCGCATAGGGACCCAGAAGTTGGATTTTTACTGACAGTACCTGAATCTGGGGGTTCTTGACCCTTTTTCCAGCACGTGTCCAGCCAGAAGCCCAGGGTTTTGCTTTGGTGATTCTAGAGCCTGGGTGTGAATCAAATGAAAGTAGAATTATCAAAATGAAGTCAAGCTACCGGCTTCACGAGATATTTGTGTGTATATTTAGTAAGATAAGATGCTCAAAGAGTTAACTTTCAGCAATTTTCTCTTTGCACGCTGCTAGAAGAAGATCTGATCCACATTTACATCGGGGCCGCTTTGCACCACATTGTCCCATTTGATGCCCTGAAATGAAACCAAAGAGCTTGGACCTCAGGTGCAGGTCCCTTCTCCATACAGAGTAATGTCACTTGAATGGAGTTACAACCAGATACATAACTGGGGACTATGCCTTAATAAATACATTTAAAAAAAAAAAAAAAAGTCTGTCTTCTGCTTTATTTCCAAGTTCACACTGTAATCTGTTAATTGTACATACAACAAAACCAATGTGCTGGTCAAGGGAAATTATTTTTCAGTAGTCACGATTAAGGCCCTGTTTACTATAGGCACTGTGAGTGCGACATTCAACAGCAAAAGGAGGAATGTGTTAAATATCCGTGTATATATGCTCCATAATAAAGGTTTTTTCTTACGAAATCATTCTTATGAAGTACCACCTGGCTCATAAAACTGCAGGACCCATCTTCAGGTAAAGCAAACTGGAATTCTAAATTGTTTCTGTGATTTTGCTTTCAAGTACAGAGTAAGGCATTTTCATTTATTTTTCAGATAAGAATGCCAAATGACATTTCCTTTTGATAGCCAAGAGCAAATGTAGTTGTGCTTTGGAAGCCCCTTCATTTTCCACCTTTTCTTTTACTCAGGAAAGGAACAGCTAGTCCACACGCTATAAAATTAACATGATTTCCAACTGATAGAAATCAGTGTACTGTACAGTGTACGTTACCTAAGTGAGACCCTGAGTGGAAGGTAACACAGGTGACTCTTCCAGTCTCACACAGTCAGCATTAACACCACGGAGTGAGACTTGAAGGGGTGGATACTGAGGTTACCTCAGTCATGATAGGAAAACATTCAAACCGTGGTAACACAGAAGAACACGTAGAAGAACACTACCACCTTCACTCATGCAGCTTTTGAACCAGATGCCTCCCTGCTCAGAGTAATGCGATAGCTGGTTTCATCCTTCCTTGGATGAGAAGGATCCTTCTTTACTGCCTGTCCTGTATCTTGCACACTAAAGAAAACAGACCATATGGATGAGAGATGGGCAAACCCTCACACTCTGGACTGGGGAGATATTAAAACCTCTGGATTATATAACCTGGTGGATATATAAGCACAACTGAGGTGCCCCACCACTTTGCCAGAATTAGTTTTGTGTCTGTATTGTCCTTAGCCTAAGAGCCACTTCAACACTGTAGTTTAATATTCACCTCATCACCATTGCTAACTGTTAAAACCTGAGTAATATAAAAAATGAATTAATATGTATGTGCAGATCTCTGTTTTGCCCAATATTTCTTGCACTTTTTTCTTTTTAGTCATAGCCTCAGCACTCTGAAGGCAAACAAATGATTCCTCCTCTTTCAGCCTGATTTTGCTGTCGCCATCACCGCAGTGAAGGAGCAGCTCCACTCTAGTCATTGCAGATGAAAGGGGACTTTGCTTTGGTACATCCAGATGGGCCACCCAGGCCAGTGCCGACACGAGTTGACATGCACTAAGCACACCTGGCAGCCTCTCAGCGGCCATGGGAATGATCTGGTTCCATCAGCATCCCTTTGAAGGTCCTTTCCAACCCAAACTATTCTATGATTCTATGAATCGTAATGGACCCAGCGGTGAGGTCTGGCCTTACCCCTGCAGAGCCTCCAAGGACTCTACTGGACATGCATGACTGCGGCACTTTGAGGTTAGAAGATTACTTGAAATTAGAGCCAATTCAGTGAATTTACTGTAAAGGCACTTTCATATAGGAAAGCAAAATCTTACAAAGTTCAAGATTCAGCTTTTAGCTGGGATTTCCCTTCAGAAGGTGAAGCTTGGGCCTACATGCTCAGTGGGCAGAAATGAGCTCATCTCTGTTTGCTCCAACACAACAAACTGCGTTTAAATGGGCTGGATATTTGGCCATAGCTCTTCATCTAGCAAGGGAATCTTAAACAATCTGCATCAGGACATTTGTTTTCCTTTTGGTTTTGCCCCTGTTTTTAAAACTTTGTTGGAACAGACTACGCTTTTAAGCCAAACTCTGCGGTGTGGCCCAGTTTGAAATAAAGAGGAGGCAAGATCAGTAAAGGTTCACTTCTCAGTTTTAGTTTTAAAATTATGTGGAGTACAGTGAAACCTGAAATACACCATCAATACTACACCTAGGGCAAGATTTTTCATTACTGTGTGTGAGGCAGGAGATGCAAGGGAACACCTAGCAAATTTTGAAATTCATTTGAAATGAGACGCCCAGAGTAGTGTGGTCCTTTAGAGCCATTTTACTATTGGAAATACATACAAAGGGTATTCTTGCCATCTCTGCTATTTATCAGATAAAATACAGTTTGTGGAGCAGATTTCAGCTGACACATAGTTAATGGTGGAGCTATATTTATTTTTGTCACTTGAAGATTTAATCTAAGTAAAAAGACCAATTAGTAAAGACTACAAATTTATGTAACTATAAGCCATATACTCAGTATGTTCTCTATCACCACAGAGACCAGATGACTTTTTCAAATCACAGCTCTCTAGTTCAACACTTGCTCAAACATCCAATTTTTGAGAAGTGCCACAATTTCGAAGATTCAACTGAAAGACAGACATTAAGAAGTTAGGTGCCTTTCCTCAAGACAACATCTTATTTAGATCAGGAGATCATTTTCCCTTCCTGCTCTTGAAAAACATTCTGCTATTCACTCGGTGTGTCCTATTAGCAGAAAATAGACAAAGTTCTGATGCATCATAGCACGCATCTGAAATTCTAATTCTAATTAACAAGAAGTCATCCGTAGTTGCCCAACACCATATTATTAATTCACAAAGCAATAAAGGGATATATTTCAGGCTGATTGTGAAGATAGGTACTGAATGGGGTCATAGTATTTCACTACGCATAATTTGTCGTGATCTTTAACTATTTCAAACCTATAGAAGTCAAGTTGTACAATGCCTTACTGTGAATGCAATTTCTCACATATAAAAAGCAGTTACACTGGTATGATTTATTCTCATGAACTTAAAATCTAAACCAGATCTAAACCTGCATAAGCCAGAATTGCATAAAGAAATGTATTTTTATTGTAAATATGTAGACTTTTGCTCTCTATTTTTGAGCAAGAAAGGCAGTTCTAGGGACATTGCAAAATGCTTTCTGACATTATGATTAATATGTACATTAATTTATTTTAAAAATATGTTTAGTAACAGGAACAGTAGATTTGATAACTCATTTAAAAAGCACTTTTCAGTTAAATTCTAATCAATTTTACATTCCAAGAGTCTTAAGGAAGACTATTTTTATAAACCTACACCCCAAAAACGAAGACTTTTCAAAATGCATTGCTACTGAGTAAAACCTCCTTCTTCCCGTTCACTTCAAAAAACTAAGTTAATTCTAAAGTATAGGGAAAGCCCAAAATCATTCGTTCATTCATCCATCCATTACCTTTCCAGCAAGAAGAAGTGCAGTTACTAGAACTTTACACAATTAGTTCTCTGAGAGTCCTTTAAATGCAAACCTGTAAGAAGAAAGTAAAAACAAATCAAAGTTAATGGTGACAGGCTGGAACAAAATGCTTAAATCAATATTACGATGGCTCATCTGCTTGTCATTTAGCCATTACCTGGGAGACAAGGACCTCTTGTTATGCCTGATTTTTTTTTTTAAATACAGATTTACCATTGCCACAATTCTGCAGGCACATATGAAGCCCAAGTCATTCCAGACCAACTCTGTCATTATACTGTTTACTCTTTGTATCTTATTTTATTTATTCCTTTTTGTTCCTTACATCAGATACAGAGATAGACACATACAAACATTGGGATGCTCAAAAAGTTTCGTGCAACAGCAAGAGAGGGCAAAAGCCATCGTCTCACTTCTGTAGCATCCTGGAAAAAAATGACAATACAACAATTCTCCTAAAGAATATCCATATATTAAAAGTCTTTCTTTGAATTGAACCTTACAATGAAGAGGAATGCTGCACAGATTAGAAATATTTTGAAGTATTTCTTCACCATGTTAAAACACGTTTCTAGTACAATTTTCGAAATAGAAAGTTCATTGCCTGGTGTTCAATGTACCAAAAACCTAAGGACGTAAGGCAGATATAGAACTAAGAAAAGAGCATTTTAGTGACCTTGTGGACACACAAGGCCTGATTCTTATCCTAACGGTACTGACAAAAATCCCAAATCTGTTGAAATCAGTGGTGTTTGACCGGGATCTGCCACCAGGATCAGAATCAGACCTGTTGTGTGCACGCTTGGCTTTTCTTGAAAGCCACAAAACTTCCCCAGAAACGTAGCCCCAGGGTTTTTATGGCAATGCACATCTGGGCAGCAAAGGCTTCTTGCTCGTAATCGTGACAAAGCAAAGTCTCTAATTCCGGTTCCCCAACTGGAATACACGACCATTTATTCTTCTGGGGACATGAGAGTAAAACAGAGTCAATTCCATCTCTGGAAGAAAAACCTATGGTGCGACCTCAAAATAAATACACTTATTTGCATATATACACACACTGAAGCCTCATATGTATCTGCTAATACCCCTTTCTTAAACTGTTAGGAATATCACATATGCTACAGCTCACACCAACCAGAATAGTGAGGGAGGTGTTGTTTTTTGATATTTTTAAAAGTTCATGTAACTCTACAGTCAAAGCAACTCTAGGTTCATCAGAGTTATCACACACACACACAAAAATAAGATTGATCACAAATATGTTTATTTAATAATCAGCTGTCTTAACTTCAGTCCTCTCTCAGACCTGTGTGTATACAGCCTTTATTACAGCCTAATCACAGCACACTTACAGAAAAGCCAACTCTGAACTGAACAGTTACTGTCACCTCCCTCTCTCTTTTCCTTTCCCAGCAGGTTAAATGTGAAAAAAAATGCTAAAAATCTACTGGGAGTGTGTCTAAAAACGAAGTATAAATAGGTATGGAAAACCTATGAGAAAACTGTTATGGAAGGTGCCTGAATGGCAAAGTGCAAAGGGGGACAAGAAGAAAATTGTGATGGCATACAAAAGGCAGGAGAATAAGAAAGATGTGATACAATAGATAGCTGGCGTGAGCCTATCAACTGCCTGGTAGCTCCTGTTCCACCCACCTCCCCCTCAATACCTTCATTTTTTTTGTTATGATAAAGGACATTCATGATCAGTAACAATGTTATAATGATAGTAAATGCAGGATTTAAGGTATATAAAACCTTCAGCCAACATTAGAAAGCCACCAAGGGGGAGTTACCTTGCACGAGGTTCTATTTAGTGATGGCTCCACTCTTTCACTCCCTGACTGCAAATCAGCATTTTTAGTGGACAATAGGCTCAGCAGTGGCCTTATGATTGCCTCTTTTCAAATGGAAATGGCTATCCTAACTCCTCTGCCAGGTTTTTCTTACTAGAGCACAAATTGCAGTTTACAAGGCTCTAAGGGGGGAAAAAAAAAATCTTAGCTGAATATCTTTTTTTTTTTTCTACAAACTAACATTTTAATTACCCTTTAA
>VWYH01003811.1:1444939-1469926 GCA_013399365.1 Pampusana beccarii | reverse complement strand
TGATAAAAGAGAACAAATAGAGGTTTAAGAAATACTAAGTGGGAAAAAAAAAAATCTTAGCTGAATATCTTTTTTTTTATTCGACAAACTGACATGTAAATTACCCTTTAAGTGCTCCACTCTAGGGCTCTGATCATCTCCTAATTGTCACAGTCAATTGTAGCCAACAGTCTCTTCAATCCCAAGCGCTTTGACAACAAGCATAAGGATCAAAGCAGAATCAGCTCCCTTCAATATCCTTCTGTTTAGGATGCTACAAAAAGCCTGAAAAAGAAAGGTGTAAGGGCATTAGTGGAGAAGGAACTGAGAGTAGAGAGTACTATAGCAGTCATTTTCTTCTTCACTAATATTATATATCCTTATATACTCTGTTATCCCACGTTCAGCATGAACACAAACATCCCAGCGAATAAATACGGTTTGAAATGACTGGGATATATTACTAAAAAATAGATGCATGATGCATTTTGCTGCCTCCTGCATGTCTCCCCCCATCCTGCCCCCTCCAACTTTCTCCTCCACTCTGGGAAGGGATATAACAGCAATTATTTTTTTAAGTAAATTTGGTTTTTCTCAAAGCAGTCCCACGCTCTCTTCCAGAACGAGCAGGGTTGCAAACCAGCCTACCCCGATGGAAACCCATCCCAAGTTGTATTCATGGAGCCAGTACAACTTAGACATAAAGCAGGTTATTTGCACAGCTCTGCTTTTGCTTTCTGAAGTGCCTGTAACCCAAGGTCAGGCAGAGGCTGGAGCAAAACCCTCTCATTCAGCTGGAGGCCAACTCTAAGAACAGCCAGTTTCAGTCACATCCAAAACGACTGGGAAGAAATACAAGAATAAATACAGCAGTCCTCAAAGTCTGTCCAGGGGGAAGAAAAAAAAAAATGCTGTAATTCTGAAAGAAGATTCACCTTTTATTGTATTCCAGACCACTTTAGTTCAGCACCGCACTACCTCGCTTAAACAATTTTTTGTACTAGCTCGCTGTGTTTGATGATAGGAGCTCACTCTGCAATACGCTTTCATACCCGCAGCGCCTTGCCGAAACTCAAAGTAAGCCTTGTCAAAGCTGTGTTTCTAGGGAATAGGAGTAAGGCGGAGCTATTCTGAATAGTATTTTTTTTTCTTTACTTCAAAGCTTGTACGCATCCACAAACGTCGCAGTAACTCCCGCAGAGTCGCGTGAACAGCTTCTACCAGGCAGGCTGCAGGGCAGGAATGGCACAGCACCTGCAGAAGATGTGCTGCTGGAGTAGGAGAAATGCCTGCAGGATACCAGGGAGCCAAACTGGGGACGTGCCAAGCTCTAGAGTAACTCAAAAGCATCTCCAAATGGATAACCAGGCTCTGCAGGGTTAGGCGACTGGACCCTTTTGGCCTCTCCGATGATCTTGCTGCCATACACAAAGGAAGCGGGAGGTTTCATCCATTTTCCTGGAGCTCTGACTCTCCCACTCAGGCAAAACAGAGAGCCTGAATGCCTGAAGTCCCAAAAAAAATGGGAATTTGGAGGTGAAAACCCATTTGTTCCTTCATAAGAAATCAATTCTCTCCTTACAACTATTTTTAAGGAACTGCCACTTGACATCTCTTAAAGAGGATGCACCTTACCCGTTGGCTCACATAATGGAGGAATGGATCTACGAGACAGCTGGATGAGTTTAACAACCTGCTGCCCTCTTCCTACTGCTCCCACTTTCCTCTCCGAAATTCTGGATTTTTGTGTATAAGATGAGCTGAGCCAGAACCATAGACCAGCAGAAAACCAGTCATTTGTGTAACAGGACCCCAAGGCAAGCCTTTAAGGTAGATGTTCCTAAACCATCACCTTTATCACGCTTCCCAAAGAAGGTTAAGTTGCAAATAATAACCCTATTTTTATGTAGACGAGACTCAGGGCTCATAGAGAAGGCAGCACAGATACTCACCCTCTGCTGCCTGCACCCACCACCTTGCACCCAGCACCACCTCGCACACACAGATGAGCATTATTGACTTACAGATACTAAATTTAGATAATGCATTAGATACAAAGACTGGTGAGAAAAGAGTACTTTCTATAATGAATAGGAACAAAAAGTCAACATTTCTCATGGGGAAGATATTCCAGAAAAATGTTGATTGGGAAACATCAAAAGCACTGCTCTGAACGAGGTTGTAATAATAAAGTTAATCTAATATATCATTTAAAATAAACACAAAACCAAAATTGTAAGATTGAAGTGAAACATTTGTCTTGTCAAGCTAACAAAGGGAAATGTTTTAACTCTTCCTGACTAAAAATTTCAATGAAAAAGGCATATTCTAAAGAAAATTTTTCAGCTTAGTGAAACACACTTTCCCCACCACCAAATTTACAAATGTTTTGCAGCTCTGTATAAGGATCAATATCTTCCCCAGAGACCTAAATTCTGAAGTTACTCTAGTTAAAATGTATAAACTATTTTCCGTGATATTCAGTTATACCAGGCAAATCCCTTTATTTTCTAGAAAGTTTATTCCAAGACATTCAGACACCCTAAAAACGAAATGTCCTGGCATTAACAAATTGCTCTGTGGCTATTTAGCTCATTAGAATTAACTTAGCATATAAAGATATTTTCATCTTCTCATTCACCCACAAAAGTGCCACATGCCAAGAAAAAAACCTGCCAGGTCACCTGGAGTGTAGTTAACTTTTTTTTTTAACTGTACTTATTTAGACAACAGAAACATTTCCAAAGAGCAGGACATTAACTAACACAGCCTGCACAATTTTCTCACCTTACTTGAAAATGTATCCAAATATTTATTACATAAAACTGTTCGTTCCCGGCTTTGTCTGTGAAGTTGCTGCTGATAGTTTGCAGAGAGATGAGTAGCACGGTAGCCCCAGACATTTTCCGTGTTTCCAGCTGCTAAATCATAATAGAGAAAGTTAAAATAATATTATTTTCCTATCGGAACTTTTCCATGGAGATAATGGCCATAGTGTTTGCAAAGCACAGATTTCATTACCAGAAAGCTGTAGATGGTCCACGTGACCATGAATGGGAGGAGATAAGCTCAGTGAGACGGTTTTGCCTTAAAATAAGGCACGTATTACGGAAAAAGTTGGGGGAAAAAAACAAAGAAAGAACTCTGTCCTGTCAGAGAATGTGTTCTTTCTTTCAACGCAAGGAGCCCACAGCCCTAGAGAGTAGATGGACTTAGCCATTTGTTGCATGTAACCATTTCATGGTGCTTCAGAGCTGCGATTTATTATGGGCGATGGAATGGTTGCTCCGCACGACCATAACAAGGGGAAAGGTGCCAGGATGTTGCTCGTGCGCTGGAGCTGCAGGCAAGAAAGTGACTCCTTGAGCTGCCCTCCGCCCTTTGCAAAGCCCTGGGGTGGCCCAGGAGCACAGGGGCTCCTCTGGAAGTGGCACCCCAAAAAGGGAGCACTGAATGCCAGTCAGAACCATAGTTTACTGATGGGATGCTGGTGCCCTTTTCTAGAGATTTTAACATAAACCCCCAATCTGGTCGTAAGGGAGCAGAATAATAGTGCCCATTGTGTCGCTGACATTTCTCTCAGAGGGGGTGGCTTTTCAGTAACCAGTTGTTTCCTTATTTAGTTCCCCACCACAATCATGGATTTTTGCAGGCCTTATTTTTGCGCTTCTGAAAAGTGAAAGGATGAAAAGTTCCATCTGAGGAGTCTGGAAGTGACAGCCAAAGCACGTGCACTGATGTGATGTGAAAGTCCACATGACAACCCCAGAACCATTGCAAGATTACTGATATGGCTCCTAAATTACCAACGATTAACCAATGTGCTCCGGTCATTAAATCCTTGTTCAAGTCAGTCTTTCAGGCAACAAAGCCATACTATTTCTCTCCAGGATGCCTTGCAGGTATCAGTGTTGAGTTTGCTAAAAATATAGACGAAGTCATCACCTCTGCAATGGCCAAAGCCGTGTGAAATGCCTTCAGAAGTCCTTAGGAACCCATCAGCTGTGACTTGTTTTAAGGAGGTCACATGCTGCTCTTTAAGCGATTATTTCTAGATGGTGCTCAGGGGCAGGGAGGGAGAGCTGGTGACCACAGCTCCTTCTGTGCAAAGGCAGAGATTCAAGCCACGGGATACGGACAACAGTGATCACAAGACTTACACTGCAGGAGTCAAATTGCATGCGACTGCTTGCTCTTGGGGAGAAGAAGCTTTCTTGGGCATCTTCATAGCTCATTAGCACAGTTTCTACTGCAGTTAGCTCAGCCACACAGCTTCCACTCTGGCCACATCCTCCTAAGCCCACAAAAACACAGCAATCCCGTTTTACAGAGGAGTTTTAACAGTGGGATCCAAGTCTATTAAAAGCTAGTGAGAAGATACACTGTCCAGTAAACTCACCCAAGTCATAAAAAGTGGGTTTTCAGAGCCAGGACCACAGCATAGTAGCTCTCAGGTCCTAATCTGAGCTCAGCCCGGTTGGCATCACGAAGACCTTCCTGCTTTTAACTCCTGCTAGGTCAAGGCCAGGCAGCTATACGTACATTTGGGACATTACTGATTTCCAGGCTCATGCCCAATGAAATACAGAACAAGGGCATCATTCATGGACACTGACATTAGAACTTGACTGTGAAGAAAGCTGTTTCAAATCATAACTAGAGTTAGGAAAAGTATGTCTAACCACATGTCTGTTAAGAAGAATATTATGCAGTATTTATCAGCTCAGAGAGGAACTTGCTTTTTAAAACTGGTTTCAATATACCATTTTAAGTATATAGCAACCAACAGAGTGAATATAGACCTTATTTTACAATAAGAGAGTTTATATCTATTACTAAACTGTAATTTTAATTGACATGAAGCAAGGAGAACCACAAGAATAGAGAGAGTGCCCGTTTCTCACAGTCCATCTATCTTGCATATAGTTACTTAGGGCTCATATACCACCAGTTTAGAAACATGCATAATTGCTTATGGTCAACATCATATCACTGCCAGATCACACATTAAACAGATAACCACTATTATTATAAAAGCAACTTCCTTGACCTCATATTTTGGTCTGGCTCCGAATTCCTGTACTTTACCAGTTTGGTTTGTTGCATTATGCCAACCTTCTGCCTGTACATGTCATTTTCTGCTCCTGTAAGTGCCCGGTGCAATAGAGAACTTGCTATAAAAATGCACATTTGAGCACATGAATAGAATAAATTCAAGAAATATGATCACAGTTGCTCCTGCAATGTTTTTATAAACATAGAGTCTCTGCTTTTTTATTATAGTTAAGGTACAGTGTGTTATTTGGCAGAGGAATCTGACTTGAAAATGTAAAAGGTTCAGGCAACCACACATTTGGAAGTAGAAATCTTTCCTTAAAACACGGCTCTGGTTTTTCAACAGAGCAAAATTTCTGGAAACTTCAGTTTCTCAAAGTCTGCCAAAGCTCCAGTCACATGTAACATATTCTTGGGGCTTACATATAATGTTTCAAGTAATAAACAACATCTTGTTTAGAACAGAATAAAAAAAAAAGAAGGGGGGAAGCGCTCATTAGGAGTCAAAGCTCTATATCAGTACTAAAACCTAAATATGTTTCTTGCAATGAAACCTCAGAATAACTTTTATAATGCGTTAGTAAGAGATCTGTGTGCACTTCACACCTTTAACTATTGCAGTTAAAATCTTAGGTTAAATTCTTACAGCAATTAGATAAGTTATGTCACAAAAGAAAGAAAATTCCATACTCATTGAAGTGCACTCAGTTTTTCAGTAACAGAAAGAAAATATCTGTTCATCTTAATTCTGTAACAGAACTAGTTACATATTGTACATAACTATACATTGTCAGTAGCCCCTCAGTGTTCTCTGTATAACTCATTTATCATGTTCTTTTTACTCAGGAATGAGGCTGTAATTTTTAAAAAATAAATAAATAAAGAGTTGTTTCCATATGAAGGCTCATCATGCAGAATATTCACAGCTTAAATATATGCACAGTCATCTCTACTAGTCAGACACCATTTCAGTCCGCTCATCAGAATACATATTAACACAATGATATTGAGATACAGAAATAGCACACCGCAGCCAGGATTGAAGTATGGGCCATAATACCTACCTCCCTGGGATGTAGTAAGGTTTAATTAATTAATGCTTATGAAGCACTACGAGCTCCTCAGATCATCACTTCAATTCATTATCACCCCCATTTGTTTTGTGTCCCACTTTCCCCCCGTAATTCAGCAGTGAATTTCTTTGGGAAAGTGTTGCATTTATAGAGGAAGGAACAGATGAAAGCGGTTGCAGTGATTTGGCCTCCCTGCATTTGCAGAAATATAAAAGGGCACAGGAATCCTTCCCCCATTCTGCTCAAGTCATTTGCTATCAGGTCTAAGGAGAGCATGAAGCCTCATGATGTGCAGCTTTTTTCTTAAGAAGCCATTCCTGACTAAAACTTTGACAAAATGTAATATGAATAAAAAGTTATGGGTAAGAATGTAACACCAAAGAATTAAATGTTACTCTGGGAAACTTCCTTGCTCACATTTATGTTAATTAAAGATGGGTGTGAGCCACAAAGCTCAGAGAGGGTACGGATGCAGGCATTTGCTTCTTGCCTCATCTCTAATAATTATTAGATACATTGGATGGAAATAGTAGGAAAGAAAATCAATAAGAGAATGAATCAAGAAAATTAATGGCAGTTTCAAATACTTACATGTATAGGATTTCACTCAAGAGCTAGACAAGATAAAATGAGTAGTCTGTATTAAACCAAAACAAACTACAGTTTGATCAAACTTCCATTCAGTGGAATCTTTTTTAAAAGACTTCAGATTTTGGCATTAAATAATTTGGGTTAGAGAACTTAACAGAAAAGAAAGGGAAGATTATCTGGTGAAACTCCAAGGTTGCTATAGACTTTCAGAGAAGAAACCAGATTAAGACAACAAAATTATTGGTGGAAGAAAAGCTGATAAAGATGACTTGAATTTGATAATGGAGGAATTTAATTACTCAGGTATTGATTGGTATGATAACTATATGGAAGCTAACAAAGTTCGTTTGCAGTGGCAATGTTATTAGCCCACTGGGCAGCCAGTAACTATGCTGAGCCCCGTACTCGGAGACAGGCACATATACTGTTAAAAAGTTAGTTTTAATCATAAAATTTAACTTTAGCTACATTTAATTTCAATACAACTTTTGGAGTTAATGATACGGAGTTCAAACCTCGCTAGCATAAAAAAATCCTCACAGACATAAGGGATAAATTGTTAGAAAACATTATTATTATTGAGAAAAGCTTGGGAATTTCACAAAATAGACAGACTCGGCTTGAAAGAACAAGTAAGAATACCTAGAGATGCTCTTATTATTC
Source organism: Pampusana beccarii (assembly GCA_013399365.1). NCBI lineage: Eukaryota > Metazoa > Chordata > Aves > Columbiformes > Columbidae > Pampusana > Pampusana beccarii. The sequence goes on along the minus strand of VWYH01003811.1, from coordinate 1,462,565 downwards.
ATTCAAAGAGAAAATCTTAATAAAAATAATTGACACAGCCAGTGATGGGGAAAATGTGTCAATAACACATGAGAGTGACAATCTGATAGTAGTGAACCTGGGGAAAGCAAATATGCTTTAATGGGGAGTGGTTTGTAGCTATTCTGATTAAAAAGTTCTTCTGACTTCAAAGATGGGACCTCATCTTTCAGGACTTACAAGTATAGTTTTTCATTTAGGTATTTTTGTTCTTGACATGCCAAACCAAGGGCTTAACAGTTTATAAACGGAATTGACCTCGTGCAGTCCCATGACCAGAAGACTGGCCTCCAGTTCCATATATATTATATTTAATCACTGTAATATAATCAATATACATGGGAGCAGGTACTCAAAATCCAGTTCTCCCCCAAGACAGAAGAGGTCTGTCAAGAGGAGTGGGCAGCAACCATTGAAACTTGATGAAGCCAATGTCTTCGTGGTTTAGGGCTCCCTTGGACCAATGTTCAAATTGACTGGACACACTTTCATCACCAACTTATCATGGAAAAGTGAGCACCAGTAGCTGATGCTGTGTTTCGTACAACTTCTTCTCTGCTGTTGCACCAGGGAAGGTTCAGATTGGATATCAGGAAAAATTTCTTCCCAGAAAGGGCTGTCAGGCATTGGAACAGGCTGCCCAGGGCAGCGGTGGAGTCACCATCCCTGGAGGGGTTGGACAGACACATAGATGAGGTTCTTAGGGACATGGTTTTGTGACAGTGTAGGATTAATGGTTGTATTCTATGATCTCGAGGGTCTCTTCCAACAAAAATGATTCTATGACTCTACGGTGAGGTGGAGGTTAGGGATGCCCACGGGGTTTAGCACATTTCCAGGCTGTTGGGTGTTCCCAAAAAGCTTCCTGGCTTAAATGAATGTCATTTTTTAAGCTTTTTCCTTGGCTTGCACAGGAAGCTCAACTCTCTTAGATCCAATTGCCGTCTCATGTTTCTGACACGGGTGAGAAAAGGGTGGTCCCAGGTTGGTCAAAAGCTTTCCTGTCAGTCTTGCTTCATCATTGATTGAAAAAATATTAATTCTTTTCACGAAAAACAATCTTTCAGGGCAAACCTCAGCTTTCAAGAAAAAACACCAGACTTGGGAAAAACTAAGATTTTGCTTTTCCATGATAAATTGTTTCTGTTTGGAACTATAACTGCAAATCTCCGCTGCTTGTTCCTCTCCATGATTTATAAGCCAGACTATAGTTCATGTCAAGTGTCATCGCGCTTTGGCAGAAAGACCTGGGTACCACGGGAGGTGAGAGACCTGTTTATGGAGGACCACGGCAGTCAAACTACAGCACCTGTTAAACAGGACCATAATAACTAAATTACACAAATTCCATTTGTTTTGGTCTTAAACTTTTCACTTGGTTTCAATTCAAGAGGAGAGACTATTTCCTGTATAAAATATTAGTTTTCCAATATTAAAATCAAAGCAAGCATGAATATAATATTAACCAACCGCTTACTGTATTTACCAGAAATTGCCATGTTTGTCATTGTAATAGAAAGTCCTACACACGTGAACAGAAAGATGGGAAGGATAGCAAACATCCTAAAATAGTCAAATAATGGAAAAATAAAGCATAAGAGATCACTAATCTGAAACAAAATATTATAGAAATACATAAAATTTAAGAAAACATTCAGAATTATTTTTGCTGCAGCAAATAAAAATACACTTCTTGAAGAAATCCATGAGAAATAATAAATCAGAAATGTTAAGAAACATCCCAACAGTCATTTTGATCTCTTGGTGCTGAAGTAAAACAAGTGCAGTGCATAAGGGTTAACTCCTCAGCTCACACAAATCAAGTTAACACCGTTTAAGTTAGTAAAATGTATTCAAAGTCAAATTCATTTACTCCAGCCAAAGATCTGTCCCTAACTGTATCCTTTGCATTTTATACTGCATTAACTATTTAAAGATATTCAGCTTTAAAGCCCAATATACTTCAATATAATCTCTGTTACATATACGCACTTTTGTGTACATATGCAGAGGAATACATACATATAAAATCTGTTTTGAAATCATAATATAAACAAATTAACATAACAAAATTTGTAGCTATGACAAATAGAATAGGGATGATTTTGCAGGATTTAGTGAGGAAACGTGCTGCAAATTCTAACTTGAGTAGAGTCAATTACTGTGGATTTATGAGCAGGAAATCTTGTTCAAATAATTTGTTGGAATTCTTCAAAGATATTCCTGCAAAGGTAGACAAGAAAAATAGTATGGATGCTACACAATACGTCTAGACTTTTCAAAAGAGTGTTTGATAAGATCCTATACTGGAGATTACCAGCAAGGTACAGGGCCACTGCATAAATGATAACAAACTTTAATGAACTGATAACGGTCTGCAAACAACATTCACTGAATGACTTAGAGATTGGCAGTCAATACAGGCTAGTGCTTTGGTCAGGTTAGGAGCTTGTCTTGTCTCTAATCTATGTAAAAGAATTAAATCAGAATATCAAAGGTAACGTAGCAAAATGTGCTGGGGACATAAAAGTTACAGGGGCTCTGGCAACACTTGTCTAACCCCAGTGATAAATGCAAGATCCAGATCACCAAATGCAGCATCAGCACTGCCAGGGCCTCGCTGCTGTGCTGGAGCACAGAGCTGATGGAGCAAAGTAAACAGGTTTTTCTGATGCCATGGAAAACGGGAAAACGTGATCCATGTGGACAGAGGATGGAAAGAAATGATGGAAGGTGCTACACAAAGGGAAGAGGGAGACCCAGGTGCTGCTTGGAGAGAAGGGAAGAGCTCAAGGGGAAAAGGGAAAGAATAGACAAGAGGATGCTTTGAGCTTTTTAATCCTTAGGAGATGGGAAGTTTAGAGGAGATTACAAAGTCTTCTGATATTAAACAAACAAAACAAAACAAAAATACACACACACACGAAACACACACACAAAAAAACCCCACGCAAAACCCCACAACACTTTCTTTCTTCTCTTTTTTTCTTTAATCCTTATTTAATGGATGAGTGTTTGGGTAAGACCTTTTATCTCAGGGATGGCTACCTTATGCTTTTACTGTAAGAGTTGGATAGCAGTGCTAATCCTGTTTCCCTTGACCCCAAGCCTCGTGTAGTTCTGAAGTGCTGCCGGTCTCTTTCTGCCCCAAAGGACACAGACCTGTCCAGACTACTGCAGTGCAACCAGCAGACCAGGGGACAGGACAAAAGCCTCAGGGCTCATTTCCATGCTGCCACAGCCCAGGTCTGCACTGGAGAACCTTAACAGCTCTCTTGATGCTTTTTCAGAAACATCAAAGAGATTATGGCTCCTAAATCCTGTCTACAACAGTATCTCCTCACTGAGAAACACACTTTGTATGTACTTTCCGTGTGCTCCTTGAAAATGGAGCTGCTTCTCACGAAACCTGGAGGGGTTTTAGGGATCTAGAGAAAAGTGAATACGTTCACTGGGACTCTTGGCCTCACTCCCAGTGGGATTTGTGACACTCTCCAGGTAGCAGGTCCATGAAAGAAAGGTCGCACAGAGGCAAAAAAAGAAAGATCAGGAGTCTGAAGCCCATTGGTTAGGTCCTTCACCTGGTAGAGGTGTATGTCCTCTGATAAATGTTGAGGAAAAAATAAAATTAAAAAAAAATGCTAAACAGGGCTGAATGGACCCACTCCAGCATCTGAGGTTATTTAACTGAAGACTTTTTAGCACTTGTTTTGTCCCTGACAGAATTTCACCAGATATTTAAATAAAATGTAACAGCAGTTAAGAATGGGCTCTGCTCACTACACCTCTTTACTTTTCTCAACCTTCACATCCACATTATCCCAAAAAACTTGTCCAACACTACAGCCAAACTCAGTGGGCTTTACTGCAACGTCTACTTCACTTATTTTAATGGACCATCTTCCAGCAGCAGGACCAAAAAGGTTTGTCCTCATGAACATTTACCAGAAATGTACAAAGATTAAAATTTCAGCTTACTATGGTACATTTTTTGCCAATTATTCTTTTTATTATCTTTGTGCAAGGACCCTCACAAAAGAGCGGTCTGACATCGTGGTAGTCACTACATTATATTCAACTTTTGCAAAACAGTATGTTTAGACTAGGAATGAAAAAACCCAAGGATTTAAGCCGTGGCTGTTCACAATCCAACAGGTGCTGTGGGAAATGTCTTCTACATCCCTTGTTGCCCAGAGCAATCCTATCCAGGCCCAAGGAGGCATTTTCAATTTCAATTTTCAATTCCTCTTTGGATCATCAGCTACTTGATAAAGTTGGGTTCAGTCCTCCAAATTCAAAAGTAAATTTTTTTGAGACTTTGACATGTTTTTCTTATTCACTGTGGATCCTGGATATAAATCTGAAGTTTTCTGTGCCTATTAGGTACTGTACACTGATTTGGTTTTTTTTCCACCAGCTACATGCCTATCTTTTCCCCTCTGTAAGAACTGTTTCTTCACCTGCCTGAAACCAATAAGAGATTTCTTATTTTTCTTCTGTTTCCATGTTTCTCAACGTTCACTCTCCACCCAGCACTACCATCTTAGTTCCTGAACAAAAACCCCAGTGTTTCTCAACACGTTGCAGAATGTCTTCCCCTAAACAATCTCTGCCAGCAGTGCCTTTTTTTTTGCAGGGGAAAATCTTAATAAACAAATAAATAGTTTGTTTTTTTAAAAAATCAAACCTTCTATTTATTGTAGAAGCAAGTTGCTTACTTAAACAAGAGAGCATAGTTAGATATCCGAAATAATTGTAAACATTTTGCTCTTCTGGGATTTCAACACACTTAAATAACAAATTTGAGTCTCTTCTTGATCTTGTGTCGCAGCAATCTACTTCGCCTGTTTCCCACTTCATGCTTCACCCGGATATTTTTGTTCCGCCAGCAGTCTTTGAAATTTCAAAATCACGCAGGTTTGTTTGTGACTTGTATTTCTCTCACCATGTTTATGTTCAGATCTCTAATGACATTCTCCTTTGAGTTGCCTCAGAGGAAGGGAAAAACCCAGGTTTTTTAAAATGTCGGCCTTCTGAGGAAGCATCTGTATGCTAATTCGCTCTCAACTTTGCTAGCAGAAAATTTAAAGGGAGATAGTTTTTCATAAATGAAGATAAGCTACCAGTTAGAAATATTTGTAATGTTACCGATTTCTTGGGGGCTTTTTTCCTTCCGTCAGCCTTCAAAGCTGTTTCTTGACTTTAGGAAATCATTATAAGTTAATACTTCACTACCGAAACTCCAGCTCCACCTTAAAAATTGTACTGAATCTGTCAAACATCAATTTTGAATGAATGCAAATTCAGTATAAATAAAGTGTGATACGGACACTCCAGCAAAGGATAGCCTGAAAATCAAAAGGACTGTTATCACACAAGGAACGTGATAGATTTTCTCCAATAATTCCGATTTTGATCACCTTTTCCAGAGAAGAACTTTAGTGACTCAAATAGGAATAAGATATGAAGCAATCGTTGTTTCTGGCTGTTAAAGATGCTTGATATAAATGAAGGCTGAGCTTAATCCTTTCTAAAAAAGACCTAAACATTAACATTTTCATAATTAGGATGAAAACTGAAATAGTCGTTGTATCTGGTAAGTTTAAAAGGAAAAAAAAATGCCAATTAAAAATGAAAGGTCTAAGAATAAACAGTAAATTCACGTAGAGCTATCCGATTCACAGTGTAGCAGGAATTATGTTAAATAAAACCACTGAGTGAACCGAAGTATTAATGAGCAGAAGAGATAGCCAGACATGTTTATATAGGCAGATAGGGCTGGAGGATATATCGACAATGCGGGGAGGTGTGTTGTAATAAACTTGAAGGGGGACAGACTTGTTGGGCCAAGTGTCCCTTTGCCATCCAGGAATTCCTCATGTCCTCATTACCCTTTCACCTCTGGACAGCTGCAATATTAAAAGCTGGCTCACGTCTTAAGGAAATTGAGTTTAACGTCCTTCATTTAGTCCCTACATTTATCCATATCACAAAACAGTCATATAATTTGGCTCAACAGACAGCGTCTGTTCAGGAAAGAGGCCCACCCTGGAATGGCAGGGCTGTTGAAAGGCAAGTCTAAGACCTCCATAAAGCCTGCATAGCTTGTGTAATGCATGCATGGCACATTCACACTCAAGAGAAACCATCTTATTTTAATTCCTTTGTTTTTCTGGTATCCCTTGCAAGTGGCGTTTTAATTACCAAAGCAGTCAGCATGCTCCTATATCATGACAATAGCCAAGTAGGACAAGAACAAATGTGGCCTCTTGTTTTCTCGTTTTTTCTTCACAGAATCACAGAATGGTTAGGGTTGGAAAGGAGGGCAGCCTCAACAAGGAGCAAGTGCCCAGGTGACCAAAAAGGCCAACAGCATCCCAGCTTGTACCGGACTAGTGTGGCCAGCAGGATCAGGGACGTGATCGTCCCCCTGGACCGGGCACTGGGGAGGCCAAACCTTGAATCCTGTGCTCAGTTTTGGGCCCCTTGTGACAAGAAAGACCTGGGGGTGCTTGAGCAAGTTCAGAGAAGGGCAGCAAAATTGGTGACGAGTTTGGAGCACCAGTCTGATGAGGAGCAGCTGGGGGACCTGGGTATGTTCAGCCTGGAGAACAGGAGGCTGAGAGGAGATCTTATTGCTGCCTACAATTACCTGAAAGGAGGTTGTAGCATGGAGGCGGTTGGTCTCTTGTCCCAAGTAACAAGCAATAGTACAAGAGGAAATGGCCTCAAATTGCACCAGGGGAAGGTTCAGATTGGATATTGGGAACAATTTCTTCCCAGAAAGGGTTGTCAGGCATTGAACATGATGCCCAGGGCAATGGTGGAGTCACCATCCCTGGAGGTGTTTAAAAGACACGTAAATGAGGTTCTTAGGGACATGGTTCAGTGCCAGTGTTCGGTTAACAGTTGGACTTGATGATCTTGAGGGTCTTTTCCAACCAAAATGATTCTACAGTTCTATAAGTTATGGGTCTGACTGGGTTCGACTCGCTCCTCTCTGAAGCACGGATGAGGGCTGCAGGGTTAGGTGCTGCATCAGTGGATTGTGTAGAATAGGAAATATTAGTGGCATGTTTTGCTCCTGGGGATTGATATGTAAAGCTCTGAATGCAAAAGTCAACTCCTAAATAATCCGGAGTCAGAAAGGGGCAGAGCGGTTGTGATGGTGAAAAAAAAATGTGAAGGGGATAAAAATTAATCATCAAAAAGGTTTTATATTTTATGTTAGTAAATCATTTTAACTAATTAATTACATCATATCTCCAGCCAGGCTTCCAATTTGATATCTTCAGGAACTGGTGGGCAGGGATGTAAAAGGCACTTGTTCTCTTTATCTGGAAAACATCTTTGTTGCATGTGGGGTTTTTCTCTATATCTTCAGGAATATTTTTTGTGCCTTTGTGATCATTTTCTTCTGATCCATTTGCTTACCAACATAAGGAGCATAAAATAGTATGTAGATACTTAAAGAGTATTTGTAGAAATGTCAATGTACTAGGCGCATTTTGGGGTGGAAAGAAGAGTGTAAGATGGAGGATAAGTCTGTCAGCTTGAGGCAGAAGCCACTGATTTGTAAATAACAAAATTGTAGGATTTATTCTTTTTGATACACTGCACTTTTATTAAAAGAAAATCCCCTGGAAACCTCTGTAAATGGCATGAAACATATAATTAGACTTAGCTTTTCTCACTCTCTGCTTATTTAAGTGCTCAGTAACTTCAGCAGTGATTCAGTAACAACTGATTTTATAGAAACATCTGACAATGAGAACAAATATTTGCAGGGTTTTCAATCTCTGCTCTATATTTCTCTCTGCTCTATATTTCTCTCTGCTCACCATGAGGCACGAGGGAGATCTTGCCTTTCTTGTGTGTAGATCGGCACCGCTTTCCCCACTGCTCCCACCATGTTCACTTTCCAACACTAAATATCAGATGTGACTTTCCACACCTTGATTCTTACCTCTGAAGTTCTACACCCACTCCAAATTCCGGACACAGACCTCACTGATAGCTCCTATCCTCCCAAAAAATGAGTGCCACCATCAGCCAGGCTTTGGCATAGGCAAAGACACCACTGTCAGGTACAGCTGGTGGGTGGGTGGTGGCACAGGAGCTGACCCAGGCACCCACCTGCCCCAATGGCAAATATCCAAGGCTGTGCTGTAGTTGGGTTTGTTTTCTTTTCCGTGGGCTCCACCGTTTCTGCCCTTTCCCTTCTTCCTGGGGAAAGAAGTCTTGCAGGTAGAGAGCCACTCCAGTAGAGCCATTAGTGCAGGTGAGCTATCAAGTCACGAAGGGTTGACTTTGCTGTCCTGAACCTCCCCACCAGACCCCACAGCCACCACAGCAACCTTCATAGCAAACACCGGGTCACCTCACTGGTCTTGCTTTCACCCTTTGGGCGGCGATGTTCAGTCCAGTTTACACTCCTGCAAAGGCAAGGGATAGGAAGTAGGACACCATCAGAATGGCTGCCACCAAGTCCGTCCTCTCCATCCAGGACCATCCCCAGCACCGAGTTCAGTGGTTGTACTGTCCCATTCCCTGCCCCTCTTATTTTGGTATCTTCTGGGGAGCATGGTGGGCCTGTTCACATCTTCAGTGGCATCTGCTGCCCATGCCACACGCACAATTAAAGGGTAAATGATGAACATCGCCCTCCTAATAAGTGTATCGGCGTACTGGATCCATGCAAATGTCCTTACCTGTGGAAATATGGCTCAGTCAAATTGCAACACAGGAGATAAGGACCTGAAGTTGCCATCCTTGACTCATGGGAGCCAAGGAGTTCAACGCACACAGCACCCCAACCCAAGCTGCCAAAATTATTCTGCAGATCATTTGTCCTCCTCCCTAGCCCAGAATTTGGGAAATCACACCTGTTCATAACCTCCTTGTCATAGGCCCATTGGCAGGTTGGCCCATTGACCAGCAGACCCACTGGGTGAACACTGAACAGTATTGCCATATTCTGCCACAGGCAGTTTTTGCACCCATTTCCAGCTTGCCAGAACAAGCGAAAGGAATACAGTCAATATAATCACTTCTGAATTAAAGAAAAAAAAAAAAAAGGAAAAAAAATACCCCTTTTTAGAGGGTTTCAGGTTGAAGGTTGCTTGTCAGAATCCAAGAAGAGAGCAGCAGTTGTTCTGACGCTGCGGTTTTCACATGCTTGTCAGAGATTTGAAGCAGGAGAGCTCATGTGTGCTAAAAAAAAATGAAAAAAAAAAAAAAAAGATGGTAAGGTTTAAAATAGTTCAGATGCTGCCTTGAGCAAGTTCAAGCGGTATAGTAAGAAGCACTGGTAGAAGTGTACATACACCTAACACCAGCCATATGGGGGAACGACTTGTTTAAATGCTAGTACCTTCAGTGCAATGCTGACCTGGAACACCAAAGAGCAAGTAACCCAGAGAGTGTCAGGAAATTTCCCAATAAATATTTTAAAACATAAATTGGGCAGGAAGTGAGAATCCGGAGAAAATTTTAATGGCAAAGAAAAAAACTCTCTCCTGTTTTTGACAGCTCTAATCACCCGGAGTCTAAGATTTGGGCTTGGAAAGGGGCCAGTTGGCCAAGACTCCATCCACAGATGAGCTGGAGATGATGCTGATGGTTGGAGGGAGCAAACAGAAGAACTGGCAAGTCCGATGTCACCCTTGTCGAAGGGGATGTCAGCCAGCTTGGGGGTAAATCTGCATTTTAGGTGTGCAATGGTCGGTGGGACACGTTCCTCGGCTTCTCTTGGTATCTAATACATTCAGGAGCCTCATGCAGAATGGCAGCAATTTTCCAGATATTGGGCAATTTTGTAAACACAGAATTTCTTTGAAAACTATGCTGCAGTATCTAATTGTTTCAAATCATTTGGGCTTTTTCTAAATATCTTTGTCACCCTCGTGTTTCAGTAGATTTTTAAATATACACATAATCTCCTGAAGTCACAGAGGGAAGACAATGTTTTCCTCCTGGCAGTGATAAGAACAAGTTGGGACAATGAATCAGCTCTGAAATTTTTGGATGGCGATTAAAATGTCAGCTTTGCACCCAGATTCTCTGTCGGCACCTTCACCTCTATCAGCTTAATATTCAGGGGGGAAAATAGTGGGACACTAAGAAAGCCAGGGAAAAGTAAATTTCATCTAGTCCCACATAGGTAGAAAAAGAGCTACTCTGTAATTATATGTTTTATATTCACTTTTCAACCTGGTTAAAATAAAATAATAATTGAAAAAGAAAAGTCCACTTTCCAGGTTAATGGATCCAGCACAGAGTTGTCCATCGGCCTCATTAAGGCACAACAGCATCCAAGTTGCTTTGGACGATGTTCTCAGCACCAGATGCCTTCACCCACAACAAAGATTGACCCCAACCAAAAAAGGGATCTTTCCCTTTGCAAAGTAACACGGGTGCATCTCAGGGGATATTTGCTTTCCCTCCTGCTTTCAGAACTAAAAAGCAGAGGCTTAACCGCAGTTCCCACCTTGTCCTTTTGCAGAGATCTTGCTGCCATTGCCACCAACCTGGTGGCCAAAGCAATAGCAGGTCTGAGCACCGGGCTCAGAGCTGGGCCCTCTGTGCTGCAAGTGTTGCTCAAGTTTCCCGCTTTTGCTATTACAAATTCAACCCCCCCAGAAAAAAAAAAAAAAAATCTGTTATCACTGAGCATATGCAACTGCTAAACATCCTATTCAATATAACTTCAGCCTGTTCTGAGAACCACACTTAACAGTTTCTTTATACAGTATCTGTCTGTCAGATATTGCCCACTAGATTACCATAGTCTATATAATATACTTCCACTGTAAAAAAAAAAAAAAAAAGGGAAAAAAGTATCTTTGGGGTGTATTTTTTGTGACTCAGTGTTGGAAAAAAAAATAGAGACTGAAAGTTTTTATTTTAATTTTACATTTCACGTGTACTATCTTCCCTATATAAACGGCACTAAGGAAATTTAAACACTAACATGTATTTGTGCCTCCTTTTTCATGTAATTCCTTTAATCTACTAACCTGAAATAGTACTGCATCAATTTAAGATATTTCTAGAGCATCTATCACCCTGGTTGCCCAGTATGACAGCAAGGAGCCAATAACCCATACTCAGAATATGTAGGCCCCCCGTACATTTAAATCTGCCACTAAATAAAAATTCTGAAAAGCCTTCATTTGTTAATAAATCAAATTCAGACCTGGCATAAGCAAAGTTACCTCCCTGGCTCCCCGTCAGCCAGTGCTGCTATAGTAGTTAACCAGTGGTTGGAGGCGGTGGAGCAGAGTCCTAGTCCTTTAATTGCTTTATTTTTAAAATTTTTTTATACCTTTCGGGTTACGGTTTTGTCCAGCTGCCCCTTCCTCCTTTCTGTTCCCCATGTGGCTGAGTTTTGCTCATACCAACCCAACGCCGAGCAGGGTTGCACAACGAGCGCCATCACTTGCACCTATTTGCTGACCAACTTATAACTGATCTGCAGTTTATGTTGTTCCTTTATTGCCACCAGCTATGGGGGGGGGCGGTGGGGTTGAGAACAATGATTTAGGCATATTAAAATATAACAAGAAAATACTGATGTTGCCTCACTAGGAGGAGACAGTAAAAAATTGATATTAAAAGTTCCTGATATTTTAAATACCACGAATTCAAGCGACCTTTGGTCTTCTCTCTAAGTGTCATGTAAACAAGAAGGGAACATTGCATATCTGAGATATTTCTTTATGGTTTCCTAGCTTAACCCCGCACAGTTTTAAGTAACGTGTACGTATTGCAGGAGACCTCACCGCTGTATGTAAGAAAATGAGGCCGAAATGTGCTCATATCCAGAAGATGCACGGTCTTATTAATGCATATATGTCATGCATAGATTATTAACAGCTTAATAAGTAGATAGAAAGTAACATTTCAATAAACATACTTTTACAAGTGCAAAGAAAAAGAAGTTTTGCATTAGGATGTTACTTACTTCGTGTCTTTGTCCTGGGAGAATGCAACTAAAGAAACCACATTTAAAATCAGACATTAGATATGCAAATATGTGTTCAGATCAGAGATACGAAAATTATTCAAATGATTAATTATTCATCATAAAAATGTCAATTAATAATTCTGAAGCATAATAGGCATCTTTCTAATGCATCTTTATTTTTCAAGCCTAAATACTGTTGAATCTGTGTTCAATTGCATTCTAACAAGTTTTTAAAAATTCAACAAAGTAAACAACCAACTATAAACAAAAGTGAGCAGCGAATTTTAATCACTGCCAACTGAGCCAAGAAATCTGTCCGAACTTCAGCATCGATCCCGGAAGAGAAGGTGAAACATCTGCACCTCATGGTGCGGAATAGGGGACCGAGGACATTTGCCCATCGCCCTGCTGCCACCTCTCCTGGTTACCGGAGCCGCTCGCTCCTCTCTGCTTGGAGTGAGAAGGGGCTTAGGGTCCCACAGATGATGTTCTCCTACCCCAGACAGACAGACGTATATCATGGGTGGGATTTGAGCAGCTCTAGGCCATCAGAAACGACTTTATAAATGACAAAATTAATAAAAACATATGAGGGGGATTCACTTTTGACGTGCAGGGACTCGCACGAGATTAAATATTACAGCGAGATCTGCTTCTTAGAAATGCCCAGGGATAGATAAATTAAAGCCAGACAATCTTTTGCCTTGCTTTTGGCTCCTATCCTATCCCTACATGGGTTTTCCGTAAAGGAACTTGAAAACTTTGGGAATGTTGATTCAAAAGGTTTCTTCCCAAATACCTCATCAGCGGGTGGGGGGAGAGTCGTTCCCTGACCCTTTCTTCCTTTCCTTCACGTGGAAATGGAAATTTAAAAAAAAAAAAAAAAAAAGGTTTCGCTCTCTAAATCTTTTATAGGGACACCTGTATTGAGCAAAAGTACCCAGCAGCATCTCAGGGCCACACGGGGTTTTCCCCAGTTGGAAAAATTATTCCACTACCACAGGTGACTGCAAAAATTAATCTCCCCCCGGCATTGTCTTTTTGTTTGGTTGGTTTGAGGGGGTATTTTTGCAACCGCCCAATTTTTTCCCAAGGCGACAGCAGCTTCTACACCCCAGAGGTCTGTGCATAAGAAGCTGCCGGTACCCATGGGGAGCCCCGAGCTCGCAGCAGCCGCTCCCCCGCGGGGCAGGGATGCAGGGAAAGATGCTCTCCCCAGGCTCGACTGTGAGCGGGCACATCTCGTCTCGGTCCCTTACATAGGGATGTTTAATCTCTAATGCAGGAAGGGTTCCACGCTTTGGGGAAAACATGGGAGAGCCCTCGCCATGAAGGACCCAAAGTAAAAGCCTCAGAGCAGCTAACGTGTTTTTAGAGGTGTTAAACCTCTGTCTTCAGCAGCCTCTAAAATGTATTAGTCAAAACGTATCAGCTAAAGCATCTTTGCTGCTGTCCCCCTGATTTTCCTTCTTCCATGTGGGCAAAAAAAAATGTTCTCCCCGTTACTCGCCCTCACGCTACGCTGTGGAAAAAGCAAACACACTGAAATAAATAAGGCCACAAATCATCCCACCAGCCAGTGTCACCAGGTCCCCACAAAGCCACAATGGCAGCAGGTCTGAGCAGGAGGCCGCGGTCCCTCAGGGCCTTTGCCCTGCAGCCCCTTTTGGCTGGTCCTGTCCCCTGCCCATCACACCTCGGTGCCCAGGAGGTGTCTTAGGGGGTAACAGGGGGGGGTCTCTCCCTGCACAGCCCCTTTCTCATGGTAATGAGTTCCATGCAGCAGGGTTTGTCCCCAGCTCTCCCTACGGCCACACTCGAGGATGGGGGGACATGGGGTTATCTCCAGGCGGGGTATCTCCGCTGTGATGGGTTTTGGTGGACAAAGATAAACCCACTGAGGAGGAAGCAGCGGCATCACCCCTGGCATCACTTGGGCAGGCTTGCTTCAGAACCACCCGGCGCCCCTCACCTCACATCTCTGCATTTTCACACAGGAAAACTTGAGGAAAAGAGGGAAAAAACCCTGCACCCAGAGAACATCTCCAAGCCACAGCACCGGGTGCCTTACACAAGGGCAGAGCTGGGATTTGTGAAGAATATTTTGGGTCTGTTTGTTTTTAAACTGATGGGGTCGGGGGGATCGTATATGCAAAAGTTTAAAATAGAGCAAGGCACAGGCTCTGCATGGGGATGCTGATGCGATGGGGCTGGGAGCTGGGTTGCCAGCACCACCCCAATAAAGGCAGGATCTATCGGCTGTCATTATTTCCGTCTCCTAAAGAAGCTGCACGCCCATTATTAGTTCAGAGCAGGGCAGGAAATCAACGCCTGGATTAAGGCTAAAATCCATCTCAGAAGGGTTTAGCTTATTGCTAAACGTTTATGTCCAGTGTCCAAAAATTAAAAACAAACAAACACCACATACCACGTTAAAATAACGTCTAATAAGGTTGGGTGTTATGCCACTCCTGCGAAGATCAGAGCAGTTTATCGCTCCGATGCAAACCCTGCTGAGGCACTTCAGAGCTGGAGAAACTGTGAGATTGAGGGCTGAAAGAACAGCCTGCAAAATTATGAATAGGGATTATCTGACAATACCAACATGTTCCTTAAAGCCCTTGAGCATCATCGCACGGTCTGAGGGTTTGGGCTTTTTTTCGTGTAGCTGCAGATATATGTTTTAATGATATAACATCGACAACACTCCTGCATGTTTCAGGTTAGGCTGCAGTTTCTCTTAATCTCCGATTCACCCTCTCGTTTTTGTAATCTGGAAATGTATGAACAATACGTAATGGGATTCATTTATTTTCAGAACTTGTTGGTTGTTTGTTGTTTTTTTCATTTTCTCGTAGAAAACGTGGGTGACTGGAAATCAAGCGAGTCAGTAATTAGCATTCACTTTTTTCTTTTTCTTCCTTTTTATCATATGCATCTAAATTCAGTTTAGCTCTTTAAGGAATTGCCAGACTGCCCTTGATTTATAGGCGATGTCTTCTGGATCTGAGAGAATCTAATTCAAATTAATAATACTTGAATCTGATTTCAAGATATTTGCACTGTGCTGTATATTTCATTAAGATACCATCACTTTGCGTGCGTACGATCTGTCTGTGTGTGTACAGGTATATTTAGGCGTGGATGAGTCGTGCATCCTGCAAGAAATAAGGCTGGCATTTTGTGAAAGGTGGCAACAAAACTTTTAGCAAAGCCGAGATAAGTCGTACCAGGGAAAAATACATATATAAATAAAAATTAAAAAATTAAGAGACCCCTGCTCCCACCTTTGCATAATTACGGATTTCAGCGGCAGCAGACAGCCAGGTCTGCAGGCAGATTTGCTTTAAGCCGCTCCGCGGCTGGCAGCCCCGGAGACGTCAGGCAGCGCGCAGGCAGCGCGCAGGCAGCGCGCAGGGGCGCAGGCAAGAGCGCAGGCAGAGGCGCATCTGCCTCCCCCCAGCCTGCCGCGCAGGGACCTGCACTGGGGGTTGGAGGTGGGGACACCCTGAGTGTGTGTGAGGAGGGGGATCTGGTGGCTATTTTCCGACACCCCCCACGTCTGCAGGCGGGGAACTGGGGTCCCCCCCGCCCCGCAACCCCCCTGCGCCCCGCGCCTCCCCAGNCCGAAACCCCCCCGCCCCCCCGGCCTCCCCAGTGAGACCCAAAAAAGTTAAAAGGGCCGGGAAAAAACAAAAAAAAAAAAAAAAAAAAAAAAAAAAAAAAAAAATCGGTGGCTCTGATGAGCTGCAAAGACACATTTGGGGAGGGGGGCGGTTGTTAAGTGGGGGGTCCCCTTCCTTCCTTTGCGATGTTTAATCGTCAGAAAGGTGTTCTCTGATCTGGACCATTTTGGAGCGCGGTCGGTCGTGCCCATGGCTCGCATTCCAGTTCTCGCTTTAGGCACACATTCAATGCGCAGTTCAAGAGCAGTTTATCTTAGCTTAATGTAAGTAAAAGTACAGTGTCGGATCAGTGTACCATTTGTTTCAGTTTTCTTCAGGAGGGGGAGAAAAAAAAAAAGAAAAGAAAAAGTGCTGCGATAGATTTAACTCTTGTCAAAGGAGGGAAATTGTTTCGCAGCTCTTTAATACAGCCCTTTGGGCAGCTCCGCGCTTACCTTCGGAAAGGACCGAACGAGTAGGCAAGATGTGAAGTTTATTTTTGGACTGAGGTGATTTCGAGCTCTTTTAGAGGAAGAAATGGCTGCGGGTTGTGCTGGGAATTGGACACGATCGAGACTCAGCCATATCATCCCCCTTTGCAGATAGACGCCTTCGCTCAGCATCCCCAGCTCGGGCTGCCTTTACTTACTTCGATATTAGTTCTCAATTACGTGCAGTGTAAACCGGCTTTTTGATTAACAAAACAGCAGAGCATTGGTTAAGAACACTTAAACTTCAAGAAAAAAAAAAAAAATCCCCCTGGGAAGTGGGCTCTGAATTGGTTAATAATGTGCAGTACTTGCTAAATTGCTGACTTCCAGATGTGGAAAATATCTTTCTTGTTTAGGACCTACGTAACCTGATTGGATTACGACAGAAGCGTCACATTGGAAGGCTTTTGAGTGATGATTTAATTAACCATACAGTAGAAAGCTGTATTTGCCAGGAAACCCCCTCCGTATTTGCATAACCAATCACTTCAGTGCAAAGGTGGAGTCTGGGTTTCTTTTTTTTTTNTTTTTTTTTTTTTTCTTTTTTTTTTTCCTATATGTAATTTTATTTTAATTTTAATACTTGAAAAAGGTGAAAAACTTGTAACCTCCCTGAAGTTCAGTCCCACGCGTTTCTCGTCCGCTCTGTCTCTCTGCCCATCCAGCTCCTTCCAAGGGAGAACAGAGCCAGGAAGAGCCCATCTCACCCCTGATCTATATCTGTGAACAAAACAGATAGACTGTAAGATCTCAGCACGGTAGTATGGTTTTTTTTTTTCTACATCAGATTTAGCTGACTATTCAAATAACCTGGATGAGTGCTGAAATGAAAGGGGAAAGAAAAAAAAAAAAAAAAAAACCCCAAAACAAACGTGTTAAGGATAAAAATAAAACAGCACCAAAGCGAGCAGGAGTCAGCCAGGAGCTTATTTGCAGTGCCCGAACAGAGTTTAGTTTCTAGGCATTATGTTAGGGTAAGTTTTTTCCCCTCCGCAAGAAGCGAGAGCTCCGAGAGGGGCTGGGAAGCGGGGCGGTGCGGGCGGCCGAGCGCAGGATGCGGCCCCCAGCCGGCTCCACGGCCTGGGGGGGGACAGAGGGATCCCGCCCGGGAATGGGGGAGGAACCGGCAGGGATCCAGCCCGGGGGCAGGGGATCCGGCGGGATCCTGCCGGAGCGGGAGGGGGGGGATCCGGCACAGATCTCGCTTGGGGCGGGGGATCCCGCCTGGGGGAAGGAAGGGGATAAAGCCGCGGGGGGGGAAAAGACGCACCGCGGGGGGGTAGGAGGGCAGAAGATGCAGCCGGGGAGCGGGGGGCAGGGGCGCACCGCGGGGGGAGAGTGGATGCGCCCCGGGGGGGGGACAGAGGATGCAGGAGGAGTGGGGGCAGCAGGGTTGCAGGGGACGCAGCCCCCCGTGGTGGGGGGGCGAGGGGTGGGATGCGGTGAGTTTCCGCGGGGTGAGAGCGGCGGAGCGGCGCGGAGCA
>VWYH01003811.1:1424238-1441433 GCA_013399365.1 Pampusana beccarii | reverse complement strand
CGCCGGCGCGCCCCAAAGTTTGTTGCGCGGGCGCGGAGCTGACGGGGCCGCTGCGGAGCGCGGCCGGAGCGGCGGGGTGGGGGGGTGGCCGGCCCGGTTCGCCCGGCCGCTTCCCGGGTCGCTTTGGGCGCTGTCAGGGTCCGGGGAGAGGAGAGGAGCGGAGCTGGGCGGTGGGAGGCGCGGAGCGGCGCGGAGCGGGGCGGGAGGGCAGCCGGCCCTGGGAAAAAAACCGGCAGCGTGAGAACCCCGAGGCAGGCTGGCACCGACTTAGCGACTCTCTCTCTCTTTTCTTTTTTTTTTATTGTTAGGGACTCGAAAACGAAACTTCCTCCTCCCTAATAATTAATAATACTAATGAGTTTGGTGCCCGATTGTCCATAGTTGCCCTCTCCCCCGGTCTGCGCCGGCCGCGGAGGGCCGGGGCTCAGTGGGACGCGGTGTTCCGGGCTGATTTCACATTTGGCAGCTTTCACTTGGTGTGGGTCTCTCTTTTCTCCGTCTCTCCCCGTCCCTCCCTTAGTTTCTTCCTTTTCTCCTCCGGCTGATCGTCTCCCCCTCCCCGGCACCGCCAGCCTCCCCCTCCCCACCCGCAGCCCCTCTCACGGCCATCCCGGCCCCACTTCCAACAACTTTCCTCTCGAAGGAGCCGGAGGAAGGAAGATATTTTGTATGAACCTGAACCCGTGCGCTTATAGCACAGCTACTTCATATAAGTGGAGAGGTGGAGGGCAGAGCGGGGCGGGGGGGGACACGGACGAAAAGGAGGGAGGGGGNTGTGTGTGTGCGTGTGTGTGTCTTTTTCTTGTTGTGGTGGAGGCGTCGAGCCATATGGGGGAGTGATAGAGGAATTTTAGTCAGAAACTGTTCGTTATGTTACACTGGCTTTTCCCTTTGTGTTGTCTTTGATCTATTTGCTTGGCTTAGTATTACAAAAAAACCCCAACTAAAATAATATATTCGGAGCAGCTTCCCAAGGATCCGTTCCTTGTTATCTTTTTTTTTTAAAGTCTCTCCCCCTTCACCACCACCCTTTACTCTTGTGTCTGTCATTATTTAAGGTGGTCCTCACAGAGGAGACCTCCCCTTCCCCTCATCTCTGGGTAATTTAGTAGACATTAAAATTACACGTAATGTTTCCCTCTCCTCTCTTGTGTTTCCTCAGTTCTTTTTATTAAACGTTGGTTATTGATTTTCTAAAATCAATGTCTGTTGTGGGGCTTTTTTCCCCTTACAAGTATCTAAAGCACGTTGCTGATCAACTGGATAACAAAAGCTTTGTGTCAAGTAGCCTTTTTTCTTATGTTAAACAGTCATTTTTGAGAGAAAAAGAGAATGAGATTTAAAGCAACGCAGCCAGAAGTACTCTTTTGCAGTAAAGAATATTCTGTTTGAGGGGGTTTTATTCTTCTTCTTCAGCCTCCTTGCTTTTTCATACAAGATTATTAGTTTAGCGGGTTAGACCCATCACATGCTCTGTGATGAGGGATGCGTCTACGCGTTTAACATTTTCTCAACACGATTTGAGTCGCAAAAAAAAAGAAAAAAAAAAAGAAAAAAAAAGAAAAAACCCAAACTCAAAATATAAAGGTGGATGCCTGTGTTTGCCTAAGAGACCAGGACCGCAGCCTGTACGCCCTGATATTGCACCCAAGTCTTTGGGAACATGCATGGACCGGGGTGGCACAGATTCTTGCTGCTCCTGTGCACAAGTGTGTTTTGCACGGAACTGCACTAACTTGGGAAGCCACCACACTTGGGAGTCGAAAGTTTAATTGCGATTTTTTAAGGTAACCACTTAAAGATCCTGCAAACTTCATTTCAAGTGTGTGTGCGCTGGTTTCACGAAGGTCTAAGTTCTCCCTTCAGTGTCTTGCTCTGGCCAAGACAGGGTGGGGGGAAATAATTCTCGACTTTCTGTCTGTCCACTCTTTTCTCTTTGTGCTCCGCAATTTGTTTCTTTCATTCATTTCTGAGTGAGAAATGTCCTGCTTCTGAGAAGCAGGTAGACCAGCCAGGGTGGGTTCCGTTAGGTTTGTTTTGGTTTTTTTTTTTTTCATTTTCTCTTTCTCGACAAGCACGTATCCAATGCCTTTCCCATTGGGAATTGCCCAGGATTTATCTGGACTGAGTGGATTTTTCTTCTTTCCTGGATTCGTGGAAAAGATGTCACTTCTGAGCTTGTGTCTTTGCTGATAACACCAGAAACGGTGATGCTTATCGAAATCAGGCAGAAATTCCTTAGAAACGCAGCAGAACCAAAATAAAATTTAAAAGCCACAAGAAAAAAAAAATAAAAATAGACGGTCATCAAGGAAGCTAGGGGAGTGTGAGTGCAATCACTCACAAATTACAGACGGGATCAAAACAGAATAATCCAACTAATGCCTCAGTGGGCTCCACGCCTGTGTGCGAGGATGGGCAAGGCTCGGGATTAGATACCGGGGCTGGATAAAATTACGGCGGAGTTAAATAGGGTAGAAAGGAGGAAAACTCGGGATTTTCCAAGATAACGGGGTTGATCAGAGAGGTGTGCGAGGCAGGGGGGGGGTAGTGCTGAGAGAGGCGATATGGGAGTCAATGAGGGGTGAGCCCCCCGGGGAGGAGGAGGGGGTCACAGTACGGAGGATGGGAAGGAGAGGACCCCGAAAGCGGGGCGGGGGGCCGCGGGGGGGTGCGGAGCGGCAGCCCAGGAATGCGGCGGCGCTCCGGGAAGTTCAGTCAGATGATTCCCAGCGCCTGACTCACTTCGCGGCACTTTCACTCGGGAGAAGTCGCGGCGAAAGAGGAGGAGGAAGAGGAGGAGGAGGAGGAGAGGGCAGCGAGCCCCCTTTCCGCACGGGCGGAGGCGGGGGGGGTGCTGCGCTGGCGCTCGGTGCGGAGCAGCGCGGAGAGGCGCGGAGCCGTGCGGAACCGCTGTCCGGCCGGCCCAGTGCCCTGCCCTGCCATCCCTCAGCAGATGAGCTGCCTCTCCTTATTGTTGGTTTGGCGTTTCTTGGTTATACTTTTTTCCCCCTTCTTTTCCTCTCCTTCCTCGAAAATAAAAATAAAATTAAAATCCCCAGGAAGGGGAGAGAGGGGGGAAAGTTGGACCTAATTTACTCCAAAGTTTCAGTAAACAGCTCTCTTTGATTCCTTTGCCATCTCGCTTCCATTTGTAAAGAAAAGGGAGAAAGTTCAATGCTTTCAGGGCGTCTGATCCGAGGGAGAACACAGACCAAACAAGCAGACACGATTAGACTTGCTCAGAGCCTTTCCCAAAAAGACACCCACCCACCCTCCTTTCGGGGATGCTGGGGAAGGGGGAAAAACCTCCTTCACTTCCCACTTGAAAAAAAAAAAGAGGGGAAAAAAAAAAAAAAAAAGTCTGCCTGCTGCCTTTAGTGAGTAGGATGTGAGGCTTGTGTTCCCTGCCTGGAGAAGTTTGGAGGTAGCCAGACTGAGGCTCGGGGGTGAGGAGGAAAAGTGGGTTTTGTGCAGTTCAGGTGGCAGAAGGCAGAGCGGGCATGTGGGAGCGCTCCTGTTCCCGGGGACCTCTGCAAGGCTGGGAATCCGTTGCGAGCAGATTCCTCCTAGAGTTGGGTATTGGGCAGGGAGACAAATGGGCTACCTCCAGAAAAGCACCTGGAGAGAGGTATTAAAAATTAATGCAATAAATGCGAGTGTGACCAGGGCGTAATGATTATCTAGCTACATTTTCTCGGTGCAGATTCATGTCCAGGCTGAGCTGTGACATGGAGCAGAGGAGGTTGTTTTCTGTGTCAAGCCTGATCTATTTGTTTTATTCTGAGTTTCGAGAAAACCAGCGGATTTGGAGATCAGTGCCTTATTTACTGTTTGCATTTGCGGCCATTCGGTACTTACTGGCTATTGCTTTTTGCACATGCTTCGCAAGGAAACTTTTTGGGGAATTTCTAATTGCTGTAAGAAAATATATTTGATGCCTGGGAAAAGCCGTATTTGAAAAGAAAAAAAAAAAAAAAGGAAACCATTACAAGTTAATTATCGATAATTATACATAGCCAACTGCCCAAGGTAGGGAAAATATATGGAAGAATGGCAGACTGAAATGCAAGCTCTCAGGACAGGCTGGTAATATTCCCCAAGAAAAATGTGTGTCTCCCTTTAGAGTGGAAAGAAGGGTGTTGATTCTTTTACAGCAGCCCCACATTCATTCCAAGAAATAGGAAATTCTTCGCCTCACAACAGTTTTTGGCATCTGCATTATCCCAGTGCTTTTAAGGTGCATTTTCTCCTCTGTGAAAGAGAACTCTTTGTCCTTTTTTTCTCCAAGACCATGGCTTCCCAAGGTAGACACTATTTTGTGCCTGTCACATAGAAAGGGAGTGCAGGTTTGCAGTGCTCACAGACAATTGATTGTCTGCCCTAATGTGTTTCATTTACATGTTTATAACGTCAATAGTGCTGGGGTGTCCACTGTACCATTCATTCCAGCATTCCCACAAGGGTGCAATTGTCTGAATGGCCAAGTCAGACACCTTTTTGATTGCTCTTTAGTTGTCTTTTTAGAGTATAGAGAAAAAGGAGAGAAATCTGTGATGCAGAAACACTAGTTGAAAATATTTCAGAATTAAACGTCACCCATTAAAGCAGATGTGAGCATTAGGCAAACAATATATTTTAACTAAGGTTCTGAAGGTGGAAACAGATTCAGAATAGTGGGGATGGTTACTGCTCACGATATACAGCCCCGTCCCTTATTTTTTTAATTTATTTTTTAAAGGATTTCTCGTTTTCATTTTCGTTTCTGCCCCTCTAAATGCACCCATCTCCTAACTCTTTGGATGCCTAACTGTAATTTGCGAATTTTTCCCTACGTATTTACCCCTCTCTGTTTACACCAACAGCATCAGCTAACCACTTGGAAAGTCTATTGAGAGAATATCTAGGTTGTGAGAAGTATAAACTTTAAAAAACAATACAAATATTTCTTCATCAAGCATTGTAAATGGAAGAAATACAATGCCTAGACTTTTTCTTGAAGCAGCTTAACTTAAGTAGCTCTGTACCAACTTCTTATGCTTGCGGTTGCCGTCCTCTTGCACTGTGAGCTTCCAGCAAAGTGTTTTTAGGAGTTCCCAAGTCAATAAAAGATCACTTTTAAAGGTGTGCTGTGCTGTTTTGATATGCCACACTGTCCTTTATCATGGGAGTTGCTTCTGAGGGAGGCAAGAAATGATTGCTCATGTTTCATACCCGAATAAATAAGGCATGCAGCTTATCGAAACTCTTACGTAGAGATACATGTATACTTGTGTACACACCTATGCGTGCGTACATCGTGTATGCATAGATACGGTACACATAGGTACGCCTAAAAATAACGGTTCACATTTCAGACGAGATCATTCCCCCCTAAAAATGATGCTGATCCCAAGAGCTCCAATTAATACAAGTTGACCTATTCCATCCATGATCCATAAGGGAAAAGAGCACTAAGTCCTGTAGCTTCTGTTCGGGAGGTAAAAAAAGGGAAAACTTTTTTTTTTTCTTTCCATCCCCCCTATATCATTTTTGTTGTAATTTTTAAAAAATGCCTGTTTGTGGAGAGATATTTTTTCCTTTTTTTTTTTTATTTTTTTTATTTTTTTCTGTGCCTAACAGGGAAGACACACACAGTAGATGCACCGTTAGCTGAACCCCTGACACGGCGGTCTTTTGAATGCCTTAGGTATGATTTCACTTTCGCTCACATCAATGCTGACCTGAATGCCTTTCATATCTGATCCGCTGTGTCTCTCCCAGTAAACATCCCCTGAGGGGAGAACAAAGAAAGGAGCTCTTCTTCTTCTTAATCACAATTCAGCCCATTCACCGCCGGCAGGCTACATTTGCATTCTGCAACAGAAAGCCAAGATGGAAAGAAAAAAAAAAAAAAAAAAAGAGTGAGAAGAAGGGGGGAAAAAGCAGAAGGGTGGAGGCTGAGTAAAATAACTTAGGTGTTTGTAGCTGTTTGTTGGGCTTCCCCTAGTTACAAGCCTTATATAGATCCTGCTCTACCCAGGCTTGGCTCTCCTGACAGGCAGATAGTGTTACAAGATGCCTGTACTATTCATGGCCACTCGCTCTAACACTTGAGGTAGAAAGTGTCAGAGAGGGATCAAATTCTACTCTGAGAAGTCTGTTATAGTTAGGGTCAGGTGTGTGTACTCTCAGCTCTTGACTGCTGCCTATTATTTTGTTTTAATTACTATTATTGTTTACTCACCATGACCTTGGGGAGCGGGGGTGGCTGGGGGTGAGACAGGCTCGGCCACCACCGGCGAGCAGATTAGCGGGGAAAAAGAAAATATAAAATCTCTCTTTCCCCTATTTAATTGTATTTTTAAAAATATTTTTGGCTTTTTTTTTTTTTTTTTTTTTTTTTTTTTGGAAGGGTCGGGCTGGGTGTTTTTTTGCGGCTGGCGGGGCTGGGGGAGCGCGGGGGTGTCCCCAACCTGGCGACCGGCCCGGGCTGCCCCGACCCAACGGGGAAAAGCAACAACTCAGCAAATCCTCAGCGGCACCAGCAAATGCTCACGGAGGAGGAGGAGGAGGAAGAGGAGGAGGAGGAAGGCGAGATTTGTGGAAGTTTCTGTCGCTGGGCTCCCTCGTGGGGTTTCGTAGCCACGTTCGTGTACATTTTCTGCCTGTCCCCCCTCCCGTGTCCCTGTCCCCCCTTCAGCCCAGATTTGCCCGCTTGTTTGTTCTTCAGAAGCTCTTCTGTGCTTTTAATCAGACAGTTTAAAAAAAAAAATGGTGAGGTCTTTGGTCGTAGCCACTTTTTTCTCACCAAGAGGAGGTTTATTTATAACTGGATCCTGCTTACTGAGAAGTATTTAAGCCCTTTCAGGCAGAGCTGTCAAAATTTCCTGTGTTGTTTGCCTCTATTTGCAACATGTAAAAAGTAATATGCAGTTGCTGGTGTTGGAATAACCGGGGTAGTGCAGAAATCTCAAGTGACAAGTTTTCAACTACACTATCTCCTGCCGACCAAACTGTCATTTTTTCTTTTTTTTTTCCAGAAACCACTTTTAAGAACCTAACAGTTTTTTTTTCCCCCCATCAGCAAATAGATTAAACGTGCTAAAGCAACTTCGAGAGGGGAAGAACAGTTTGAACAATGAGGAGCAGGAGGGATGTCTTATTTTCCTGTAGCTGCTATGGCAGATTTCACTCATAAGGAGCACACTAACCGAGATGTTACCAGTTGAACAGAAGCATGTGACACAGATTCCTGATTTTTTCCCAGAAGATTTACAGAATTTACAAAAAGAGATTATCTCTACACCTTCCACCCTCCTAACCACCCCCATGACCCAAGCAATGGAGGATTTAGGCAGATTTACTTCAGTAAACACCTTTGGACACTTGGGGAAAAGTAGGAGTCTGTTTGCAAAAGCAGGCTTTTGTTAAGTGAGGTGCTGGATAATGCTTTACCAAGCAGCTGTGATATTAACCTACCCAGTAATGCTGGAAAAGAGCGTTAACTCCTTGTGCACGCCGGGCCATGCTGGCCCTGCAGGTACCAGGCCCTGGGGGGGACCTAGGGGGGACACAGGCGAGGAGGTGGCGCTGCTGAGGTCACAGCAGCCCCTCAAACCGACACATCTTCGACTTGGTGGTAGCTGAGTCTTTCAGGGTCAATCCAGCAGATCCAGGGTTGGGAAGAGCTATGAGGCATTGCCTCCTCCGTCAGTTTGGGGTCACCTATGTGGGTGTGCGTACACACGCATGCACACTCCATATCTACCCCTACATATATAACATATCCCAAAACATCTCTAGGAAAGCTCGCAAGCATTGCTAAGAGAAGAAGGTCAATTTAAGATTTGCACTCGAGCAGTAAAGCAGCTGAGAAGTTGCAGTGGCAAACCTGGGCTTCACATTCCCAAAAGTGAACTTTTTTTTTTTTTTTTTGAGAAAGCTGCTTACTGCTTTTTCTGAGCCAGTAGAAGCAGGAGTTAATAAGTTAGTTATTTTTGCTGGGTATAAGAATAACTTCACAGGTGTTTATTTCTTTTAGTTTGAATAAGATTCTTTCACTTGGGGATTTTTGCTGTCGAGGGTCCTTTCTATTTTTTTTTTTTTTTTTTAAGAAGTGTAGGTGTCAATGTTAGAGCAGCCACAAATGTGTGAGAAAGCAAAGGGTATGAGACATGACAGAATTAAAGGTGTTTGCTATGTTGTTACCCGTGTGTCAAGCTGCAAGCTCCCTTTGTCACAGGCTCCTGGTGATTTGATAGCGCGGATCCACTTCCCTTCCAAGTGATACAGCAATTTCCAACTGGGGGGGGGGTTAATGCGGTGCGGTCGTTGCTGTTGCCTTTGCCTCTCCAAAGACATTTAAACACCTCAACATCGCGCACACCCCATTACTCCCACCTTACACGAGGGTGCTATGCGCTCAGGCACCAGGACAGCAGCCATAGCATTACAGTATCTGGCATGGAGTGTCGTTTGGCAGCGATGTCATCTGCCAAATCATCCCATAATTACGTTTTATGTTATTTGTATGAATGACCAAGCATGCAGTATTCCTTTTGAAATCAAAGGAAGGCTTAAAACGCGTTTTTGAATACTTTCAGACCATGGTCAGGTCACAGTTTGGGAGTTGAATTAAACTGATCTCATTTGTGATCTAATTGAGGTTGGCAACAACCTTAGCAGTAGCAATAACATACAAATACAAATCAAAGAGTAGAATTCAGCAAATCAGATCTTTTGCTCGAATTCTGCCTGGGAGTTATTCTCCGACTGCCAACAGCGAAGTTAAACTTTGTCCCGCTTCTCAGCGGCAGTGCAAGCCTTGCATATTTTTCGAGGCTTTGACAGGAAAGTTGGGTTGGATAGATGGGCACACAAAGGCGAGAAGGGAGCTGTGCCTCCTCGGACAGGGAGCAAGGAGCAGCGACTCATCACGTATGTTTCTGGAGAGCCCAGTGGCGGAAAGTACAAGAGGTGTAACGGGGGAGTATGGTTAGGAAGGACTAGGAAGAGTGATAGGTCGCTGCAAACAGGAACGATTATTCTGAGCGGAAAGTCAAGGCAGCTCCCTATCTTTACATCTATCGCTGCGGATTCCAGGAATGTAATTACCAGAGTGGTTGCGAATTGTTGACAAATTTCCCTGGGTCTGTCGGGAGCTGGCGTTGCGAGCGGCGGGGCTGAGAGCCGCGGCCGGGCAGGCGGCGGCCCCGACGTGCGGGCTCCGTGCGGGGCCCCGGGCGGGCGGAGCGGCCCGGCCCGGACAGGGCATCCCCGTCCGGGAGGGCGACAGCGGGGGCGGCGCTCAGCGCAGCCCCCACACCCCAAACCGGGATGCTGCCGGATCCCTCCCCCGGGACCCCTCACGTTCGGGCCGGGCAGCCGGAGGCGGCGCAGCGGGACAGGGACCCGCCACCCGCGGGGAGCATCCCCCACCCCCCCTGGGCCGCGCCGACACCGCGGTGCGGAGCGGTGCGGAGCGGGCTGGAGAGGCAGCCGCAGGCGCGATGCGCTTGGGCGGGGGAGTGCGAAGCCGCCTCGCCCTGTCCCGCCCCGGGGCAGAGGTGTCAAGCGCCTCTTTGGGGCGGCGGGTGGGGGGCTCACCCGCCGCTGCCGAGCGAACCCCTCCGCGGGGCGAGGTGAGAACCGCCGCCGGGGCGGCCCGGCCGTTCCCGGAGATCTGTCTGTCTGCCCCCCCCGCCGGCTCCCCCGGCCCCCAGTCGGGCTCCCGCGGTGGCGCAGCCCCAAACTTTGCTCCCAAGAGGGAGGAAGAGGAGGAGAAGCGGCTCCGCGCTGCCTGCTGCTCCTCCTGGGTCTGGGCTTGCGAGTGTGTCCTCAACTTCCAGCTCCCCCCAGCTCCTCCGGGCCTTTATTTTCTTTGACTAAAACCTGTTTACTCGCCTCTTTGTTTTTTGACGTTAAGCGAGTTTCCATCTACTACTCCTGCGGATCTCTAAGAAATAGATAAACCATTATATTTCCCCCTTCCCCCCCCCGCCCCGCTTTTAAAGCAGCGATCCTGACAGCAGTACTATTATTGCACTTTATGTTTTAGTGGATGTTTGCTGTTGCTAGTTACAGCAACACTTATCATAAGACAGCAAGAAAAGAGTAGTCCCTGGTAATTAAAGTAATGAAATATTCATTTACTCTACCTTTTCAGTAGTCTCACAAATTAGGCTGCTACATTTAATGCCTGCACTGCCTCTGTTTTTATTATAATGGCAGCTTTCGCATCTGCAATTAGGACTAATTCTGACAGTTACAATTTCTGAGGGATGGTAAACAGTGAACGAGATGTGCAGCAGTGGTATTACACGTGAAAAGCCCTTGTCTCTTTAACCTTGTTGGTTTTTTTTCTCGCAGAGGTTACCTTTTCCCGATGGTGCAAAATCGACTTGACATAACTGTTCATCAGTTTCAGGGTTTTCCCTGGAGGTATTTGCATCAAATCAGCCCAGTCAAGCTTCAAGTTGAAATTGGCAGGCCAGAAAACTGACAGGGTAGGGACTGGGAAAGAGACAGCTAAAGTGCAGGCAGCGAGCTGACAGCAGAGGCGGGCAGGCAGGGGGAGAAGGCTCCGAACCCCCCCCAGCCCTCCCCGGGTCCCCTCGGTCCCCCCTCGATCCCCACCCTGAGCCGTCGCGAAGGGGCCGAGCGGTGGGAACGGGCCCCGGTGCCCGGAGGAGGCCGGTGGGGATATGGAGCAGGAGGGGGGCGTGAAACAAACCCAGCAAAAACCATAAAGGGGGGAAAAAGGTGTTGTAAAACAAAGAGAGAAGTTGGCGTCGTTAACAAGCTTATTTTGCGGCAGTTCTTTGCAGAGTCGTGGCGTGTTTATGCGCTACGACTGTTAAGAGAAGTGAGTGAGAAGGTTGTTAATACCAATGAAAACATATTTTGATCAGCTCAAAAAAAAAAAAAAAACCAACCCAAAACCCTCCCAACGCAGAGAGACGTTCATCTGCAAAGATAATTACATTAGAATCAAAACAAACATTTCCTTGAATATGTTATTTCATTTATCCTCTGTCACGAGCCGGGGCGGGGGGGGCTCCAAATAGAATGATGTGAAAATTAATGTTTCATAGATTGTTGGCCAAATCAGGATCGTTCCCCGTGACAGCCCCACCTGCACCCAGACAAAATTTTACTTCTTTGAAAATAATTCCAACTCTTATGTAGCGTGGAAAGGAGCAGCACAGCAAGGAACAGGCAACACCATCAGACCCGTTCCTTCCCTAAAGGTGAAAAAGAGCAAAACTGTGTTACTTTCCTGAGGAAGAGAGCTGACTATATATATATATATACATACTCTTTTTTTTTCCTCTAAATATATATATATGTAGTCTTTACCAGATGATGAAAAAAAAAATCTCTCTCACTTTTCCTACCAGACTTGTGCTAAAGTAAGCCTTGCTTTCAAACAGTTTTTCAGCTGTGTGTGTGACAGGCATTGGCTGATCTGCTGATGCCCATTCGACAGGCACTGTTGAGCTAAAGTGGTGTGACGGCACAGTTTTGTTAAGCTGTGAACAAAGGGCTGGAGATGCCTCGCTGGCATCATCCATGTGCATATTGGCCTTGTCACAGTTTTGCTTGATTTAATGCTCTGTTTATTCCTAGATATTAGAACTTAAATTCCGAACAATATGTTTTCATATACCGCACACAAACTTTATTTTAAAAGCTTTCGCTCCCAAGAACTACAGATCCATTTGTCTGTGCAAGATCCATGCAGCAAACATTTAAAATGTAGCTCCCAGAAAAAAAAGAGGTGGCCGGTAGCCTCTTGACTGTTACCCAGTTAAAAAACGGGATTTCGGTTTTAAAAAGTCTTATAAGGGTAACAGATTTATTTCTTCTTTGATCATTTGTTGAGAGTTGTTATTTATTTCAACAGTGGATTTTCTTCTAAGCTCCTAAGGAGAGGTTACCCCGTGTGCAGGCAGGGCGGGCAGGATGGACTTTTCAAGTGCCATATCATCCCAGCGGTGTTGCTGTGATAAAAGCAGAGCTTTGCAAATACCTGTAGGCGTAGTCGGAGGACTATTGGCAGGCAGAAATAAAGCAAGCTGGGTTATGGCAGGTTAGTGGAAGGGAGCAGGAAACTGGATTAAGATGAAAATACATGTATGTTCATTAGGTGGCCACAACTTTGCATCTCAGCAGTTCGTCGAGAGAAAACATGAGCATGTGGAGCTACATTCAGGTTTTAATTCTGTTTTTTTAGAGATGCCATGGACTTCATCTGTAGAATTTTTTTTTTTTTTTCCTTTTCTTTTTCTCCCCTTCTTCATCTCATTTTTAAACTCTCTTCAGGTTTGCTGCAAGTGTTTGCTGAGAGATTAGTTAGCCAGCTTCCATGGAGGAGGTAGCCCTGGGAAGCAGCGCGTTGCAGGGAGGAATGCTCAGTAGGTCAGGGCATGAAGATATAAGGAGCTGCCCCAGCTGAGGCTGGGGATCAGGTATTTTCCTCTTTGTTCCCTATCAGAGACAAAGTGCTTATGGAAAGGTTTGTGGTGAGACATCGAATCCCAGCAGGAGCACAGATGTTCCCACTTTTACAGGCTTACCAATGAACATTTCAGCTTAAACAAGTTTATGAAATAAAAAGATTTATTTATTTTTCCTTAGTAGATGCAGCATCTTAGTTTGATTGTGTAAAGATTGTATCGCTCCAGCCACTCAGGGTTATTTGGTCCAAGGCACGGTGCTTTACTTGAGGGCTATAAGTAGCCATGGGAGAGAGGGAAGGAGGGGGAGGAGGGAGCAGTCAGCAAAATGAAAGTATTCCTTCTCCAAACAGTGCAGTCTAGAGCCTAAATCTGAAATTGAATCTGCTGGGCAAAACCTGTACAATTTTTCTACCTGCCCTTAGTCTGCTTCCTTTCAACGATGACAGTTTTAGTAACTGAAATGAATGGGCTCGCTTGCTCCCGTACCTTTGCTCAGTGTGCGTTTACATCAGGTACTTCAAACAGAGCTGGGTGATATATGGAGGGGGACAGCTTGCACAGAATAAGCTTTAATGGTTAATTTTTGTATAGCTTTATAAATGAAAGGGACTTAAACCTACTAGCAGTATAGATCACAAGACCTTATGTGGTCTATTCTTCTCTAGATGCACAAGAGATTTACGTGCCTAAGTCCCATAAGAGTTAATGGGAGTTACGCATGTAAATCTCTTCCACAGTGAGATAATAGACCCTTTTATGTATGGATAGCTGGATTCTTACAAAAATCACCTACTGAACAGTAGACTTTATGTCCTTCCCTCTTAACAAATATTTATAAAGCAAGCAGGCCAGCAGATGAGACCAGGAACCCCCCAAGATGCCTCCAAACCGCAGCGCCCCCCATGTCCCCGCGGAGTGGGGACCCAGCCCCAGCTCTGCCTTGTCCCTTCGGTTCCGTGTCCTGGTTTCGGTCCTCTGTGGATGACACGGCAGTTCCGGTGGCGATGTGGTCTCAGACGGTCTGATGCGGTATCTCACCTCTTGGCAAGTCCTAGTTGACGGACAGCTCTCCCTCCATGGATTTGCACAGGAGGTTGGGAGGGGGAGAGCTGCCACCTCTCTTTTGGGGGGTGTGAGCCAGGCTGCACTTCTCACCGTGTCCCTACACCCCATCCCACCTGAACTGGTGCATTTATAGCCCCAAAGTGGGAGACCTCCCGCCGGACCATCCCGGGCCGCTGGCAGAGCCCGGTGGCGGTGGCACCATGTCCCAAAGCCCAGGTGCCGCTGTCACCGCACATCTGCTCCCTCCCCGCTCCGGCGCGACCTCCTTCCCTGGGAAAGCACGCAGGCTGTGCCTCCGACGGGCACCGTCTCCCCGCTTCTCCGCGGGGATATATATAACTCGGACGATCTGTATCTGCCAGCCATGAGTCAGATCGAGATCTTATCCCCCTGTAACGTGTAGCCGGAGATAGCCGGTGCCACGGCACACGCGTGTCAGGAACGATCCCCGGGTTTTGTGAGCCGCCGCTCTTTTTGCCATCATTGTTTCTTTCCATCACTCTCCCTGCTCCTTCCCGATAGCGATCTGAGCGAGTTGGGCAAGCTGCAGACTTGCCAGCCCTCGGCTCCCAGGCCTGGCAAAGCACAATCCGGAAAAAAACCCAAACAAAACAACAAAACAAACTTACGCCGTGAGACTATCAGATTAAATCCAAGGGTTTCTACCAGCGGCGGGATGGGAAAAGCCCATTGTTTGTTGATTATCGTATCATCAGCCCCGGCTGATACGAGGATGCTTAAGGAAAACATACTTCGGTTACAGTTGATTTTCAGATTCCAAAATGGTGCTGCAAAGTCTGTGCATGCCTAATTATATTTTATGCTAGGCTGTGCAATACAAAATGTATGCTGCAGCAATCAGTGAGTTAACAGTATCAATCAATTTGTAAACAGATGAAGTCACTCATTCCCAAACTGGTTTTCCAAAAACAATTACTAAATTACAATAGAAAAAAATTGTACAGTTACTGTATTTGTGTGCTGTGTTACAATCAACATACCAGGGAAACAAAACAATTTAATGCAGAAAAATCATCATTCATCTACATTATAATTGCTTCTTTTTCACATCTACAGGGCGGTTAATTAAAATTGTGATTAAATGCGGTCGCGCTGCCTAAGATGTCTTGCCCAAAACAGGTGGTACAGAATTTAAAAGTAAAAAAAATGTAATTAGCATTGGAAATTGAGAAATTGCCTGTAAGAATCAGTGTTAATTTCAGTCAGTGATGAGGTAATTTATAAATGAATGCAGTGGAGGCTGTGCAAATGCACAATTGCCTTCCTGCCTATTCTTAGCATTCTCAGCATGCAGGTGAAAATGTTTTCAAAATATTGAGGTAATTTGAAAATCAATCCGTGCATTCGGTATCTTTTTTTCCTCCCCATTCGCAGCAAACGCTGAACAAATGCTGCCAGAGATGGCACGATGCATCAGTTTTGCACTTTTTGGGGAGCGATATGACGGGTGTCGTGGCATCAGGAAGAGTTTAACTGAACAAAATGTTTGGCTAAGATCCTTTACAAAGGCCAAAAATGTCGATTGAAGTCCCCGGTAATCCCGAATGTCTTCAGCTATGGTATGTGTTTCAACGATGCGGTACCAAGAAAAAGTAACAGCAACCTGCAGTGAGCTGAAATGGTGCAGCACAGACACCGCGAAATAAAAGAGATGCTAATATGGCACGGAAATCATAATGATTTCTTGTTTAAAATTAGTACAGCGCACTAGAAAAGCCTCAGTAGTACCGATGCTTTCTGTAAAAACTCTCTTTGTAAACATGCATTTCAAATTTCATCCTGCAACCATAAAAGAATTGTTAACTAGGTTATGCATACAGAGATTTTCCCTTAGATGAACTTTGTTTATCGGTATTTTGGTGCTTTCTCTAAACTTTCAGCTAGCAAATGAGAAATGCTAATTTCTAACACAAAAATATGACCTGCAGATACAAAAAGCTAGAGGCAAACCTGACAACAAACAGATATTAAAGATCTAAAATCTTCTTGACAGTTGAAAAAAAAAAAAAGAAGAAAAGAAAATCCAAGGCACACATTGCTGGAACTGACATTTCCATGATTTGAACAGTCCTCGTCCCCATGTTTCACTCCGCAGAGAGCCCTTGCTTAGTTATCCCCATGTATATTTAAAAATAACTCGGACTTTCGATAATATCAGTTGCTGGGCTGGAGTGTATGAAAGCAGTTTGAGCATTTGAACAGGGATGTACAGGTGTTGGTACCAGGTTGCTGTAAAACACACACAAAACGGCTTTTGAACATAGCATGCTTTAATTAAAACAAGCTGGTCTTCCTGCAGAAAGACCGATTTAGCCATGTAATTTAACTATTGCTGCCCTTTCTATTAATTTTGCCTTGACATATAATAATGAACTTTTCTTCCGGCTGACACTTGGTTGTGTATTTCACCTATTTTTTTTTTTCCTTTTGCTGAGGCCTGTGTACTTCAGAGGCTATTTCGGTGCTACTTAATTTGCTCATCCCATGAAGGGTTTAGAGCCAGGAAGGGAAAGGGTAAGGCCGTGCTGGACCGCTGTGGTGCTGCGAGGAGGATGCAGCACGGCCGGGTGGAGGATGCTCTCCTGGCCCCATCCCTCCTGCTACGGAGCTGGGGAAGGTGAGCGCAGCATCAAGTGCCATGCGTGCTCTCCAGCAAGCCAATTAACCTCGCGGGCTCGTTTTCGCCGTCTATGAGTTGGGGGAAATACCGTCGAACTCATTCAAAGGGCTTTTGCGGAGCTTAATATCTCTAAAGCGCTCTGCCATTCTCCGGGACTGCGGAACAGCAAGTATCATTCGCTGTTTCGTCAGAGGGCAAGCGGGTGCCAAGGAATTGGACTGAGAAAATGACGAATGTATGTTTCTAATAAGCAAATTCTCCGAGTTTCTTATAGAACTGGTTATTTTGATTTAGAAGACAATATTGCTCTTAACTGCCTCCCCCACCCCTCAGTTTTCTGCCACTGAATATCAAGAAGCGAACGGTAATCACTGAAGCAATGATGATTATTGACTGAAAGGTATTTTAAAATGTGAGCTCTGTTATGTGGAGCTTAGCAAGCGGCTGCGCTGATGCATTTGAACTCCTTATTTCGGTGTAGGGGCTGTAAAAATATATCGAAGTAATAGCGAGCCAGCAGAGGTGCGAATCCTGACTGCAGCCAGTGGGGGTGCACGGCTGATTTCAGTGGGACATGGAGCAGAAAAGCCAGGTTTGGTGCCTGTGGCTGGTTTTAGTGGAAAGCTGGAGGATCAACCTCGTTTGGAAATTCAGCCACATCAAAGCGAACCTAAGTTTGGGGTTTTTCTTTTCCATCTCACGTGAACTCGAGGGAAAGCAGGAGATCAGGCACCGCTCTGCTGTCACACGTTAGTCCTCAGCCCCACTTACACCTTCGGAGTTTTCTGGGCCCGTTCCCACGAGGAAAGACCAAATGGCCTGAGAAACGTGAGCACGATTTGGCCCCGAACAGGCAGTGCGAACAACTTGTTAAACTGAGCCATGGCCATTGTAGTGCTGGGGAAGTGCAGTGAAGGAAAAGTAGCTTTGTGGATCCCTAAAATAGAAAGTAGACATAAATATTTCTACTTTGCACGTCAGATTTCAATCACCTCTCAAAACAACGGAGCTTCTTGATTTAATTAATTACGGCTTTTTTTTTTTTT
>VWYH01003811.1:1389429-1424221 GCA_013399365.1 Pampusana beccarii | reverse complement strand
TTTTTTTTTTTTCTTTCTGTCTTGTTTTGTTTTGTGTGTGTGTCTTCGGGAAGAGCCAAACAAAAATATGCTCTTTGTTTCCCCTTTGTAACCACCAGAGCTTTCCTCGAGTTTTAACTCTTCTGCCACCCCAACACCCTCAGCCCTCCTTTTTCTACGCTCTTCTTATCGCTGCCGTCCCACGGCAAGCCCCAAAGCCTGGAACATTTTGTAACGACTATGTGACAAATTGTTGGGCTTTTATTCACGTCGGACATCTTTTGCCAGGGTTGCTTGTTGTTTTTTCTTGTTTGGCTGTGTCATGGGACCAAAGGTGGCTGCTTTTGTGCAGCATGTCAAATCTGGTTAACATGCAGCCATTTATCTTTAGAACCCACTCCCGCACAATGGCAGGGGTGTATTGGGCCACTCGTATGGGCTCCAAGCATCAAGCATATATATATATACATATATATATATATATATATTTTCAGTGCCATCCTCTCTATGTGTGTGGATGCACCTCGGGTTGAGGCACTGCGGTGAGCAGGTCATGCAGCAGACAAGATGTTTCATAATTTTGGGAACCTTTTAGAGACAAATTGCGCTGTGCAAGTGTAGTGTAACTGAACTGCTGGTTGCCCAGTGAAGTGTAGAAAATCAGATACAGCACAGCCTGAAAGAATGAAACAAGAATTCATATCTATGTATATACATGGTACTTTATAAAGAATTCATACACAGAGAAAAACACATTTATTCTCTTTTTCTCTGCTTAGATTTGAGGACTGTGCGTGGTGGGTGTGTGTATAAATGTGTTTATGTGCATGGTATATATTCATACAAATAATATGCCACAGGATATAGGAATAGTTGTATGTGTGATGCATTTATATGCATAAGTGGTAGGTTTGCAAGTTAATGCCTGCTTGACTCTGTGTGTGTGTGTGTAAATGATGGAAAGGTGCTCAGCATGATGAAAAGATGAATTATCCTATAAATAAAATTAAGGAGCCCCAAACTTCCACAGCAAAGTTTGCAGCTGTGGGTGCTTTTCCGACACTTAAGTCACGCAGAAACGTTTCTGATGAAAATGATTTCCTTACAGATACAGCGATAATTATCAAATAAAGAAGCTGTTAAAGAAATGGGAAAGTTTGAATCAACAGAAGATGAGGGCTGACTGCAAGGTCTTGGTGCCTTTTTGCAGCTGAAACATTTGAGATAGCGGGACTCAATGTTTTTTTAATGATTTGCTGTGTTGTGTAATAATTATACATATAGTGCAGTGAGGTTACTTGGAGGAACACCGCACTATGTATGGCTTTTTTTGAGTAAAGGACCCAGGAGATTGCCTTTCACTTTGAAAACAATCCCTAATATCAGGAAAATGCTCTGTTTGTTTATGCGTACATAATGCAAGTTTGTCCGCCTGGGAACTGCAGCAAATGGGAGAAGTATGCATGGATTTCACAGGTAACAGGATTACGTGGGCACATAATTGATCCATTTGGAGAAAAAAATGACAGTGCTCTAAAGATGCCTAGGGTTTGGAGATGGAGTTTATGAAACAGGCATTTGTAAATTCAAAGGAATCAATATGTCAATTTTATTACATCTCAGGACCAGCTGGGCATTAAAGGAACAGTGGCCTTTTTAAAATTGCAGCTGCGTATTCTTGCATTGTGTACCTTTCTTAAAAGCCTTTGAATTTTAGAAAATGTACTCTTACCAGCGCTTTGCACCTTTTCAGTGACCAGTTTGCACGGACAAAAGAAGACACAAAACATTACATTGTGTCAGTTTTCCTCTTAAGCCCCAGTTGGTAAAAACTGCCGGGCTTCAATTATACCGTGCAAAAAATCTTAGTAATAAATACATACAAGGAAGGAGACTAACGCCTGTTTGTATCCCAAACGTTGAAAAAAATATTTGAGATTTTGAACCGAACACTCAGCACATGTTGCAGAGGGAGCATCATAAGGGGAGATACCTGAAAAAGTGCCTTTAAGACCTTGCTTGAAGCATGGTCTGAATCCTTGTGAAACAATATCTTCTCTTTCCTTCCTACCAGACTTTAAACCCTTAGATGATTGAATTTAATGCAAAGATTTGTATTTATTTTTATTTTTATTTTCCAATGGACAGCAGTCTTCAGCTGTTCAGATTCTGAAATGCAACTTTTTGTACAAATTTGCAAGGTGCATTGTGGAGGGAAGATGTTGAGTGGAATTCGGGCTGCAGTGGTGGTCGGTGAGCCAAAGGCTCTCAACGCCACCCCAAACAGGGTCTGCATCCCGAAGATGCATTCTCAAGGAATTAGTAATGACCACTGAAGTTTTTCCTTTGGAGACAAGGAGGTTGGCCAAGGAGGAATTGTGGCTTTCCCAAGTACGTTGTACACTCCTCTACCTGAAAGGCATTTGGTTGAGGGATTGAGTTAGTAAAAGCCGAGCGTTTCTCCGGCCTTCAGTAGATACCCCGTTGTCTTCTCTCCTTTGCTCGCTGACCACATTGCTATGGACCTGATCATTACAGCCCACCACACAAATCCAAATTTAAAATTAACATTGCCAAGGCAACCACTGATTTGGGGTATGAAACTATGGACAACTCCAGAGGTTCAACACATCTACAAACACAGAAATATTCAACTTGTTGAGTCCCAAGAAGGAGGTACCTAGGATCAATGGCCACTGCTCCCTGGGACTTCTCTGCCTTCTCAGCTTCCTCAGCTTTATCACGACCCTCTCTGATCTTCTGTAATGTTCCTCTGGCTCCTTTTGCAGTTTCTTTTTCTTTGAGCTCATACTTTTCAGGCCAGCCTGGTTACAAACCAGGTCTCTGTATGGTACCCCAACCCACCCAGTAATTCTGCTTTTTCTTCCCTGAGGATCTCTGCTCTCCATAAAGTATGGTTATAGCATTTCTCCAGTGGTCTGCTAACATTTTACCATGTAAATACGCCTTGGAAGATGTGGGATCACACCATAAACAGGGTTATTATATTAGTGAGTAGTGTATAAAAATAGGTAGAGTACAGTCTGTCTCTATGTATGTATCCTATCATAGCTCTATCTCCCCTAACAGGAGTATAAACTGGATATGAAATAATAAAAAGTTCAGTTTTCCCTGAAGGAGTGTGGAAGAGCAGATACAAACAATAAGAGTTTGTTAAGTAGCTTTTTGTGGTTATAGACTTAGCATGAATTAAAACTTTACTCTGCAATGATGCACTTTCAAAGCTTTTTTTTTTTTAATATCCATGTGCTAAAGAAGACATGGAAGAAAGAGGTTTAGAGTGTTTTCATAAAAATTTGTGGCATTGTAGAGAATAAAGATCACCTTCTGCCAAACAGTGATGCTCAGAACTAATGCAAATATATATAAATGAAGTGGAGAGAAACCGTATAAACTCAATAGATTAAAGCTTACAGAACTTCAGAGGTAAGAGTTGCTTTCAGCATAGCTTTGCTTGCTTGCTTAGGTGTGACAGTTATGATGTACACACCTTGTTCATCTCAGCATCCTCCACCAGTGATAAGATGCTGAGACAAGCCTTCAATTTAACTACTCTAAACAAACTTTTTCCAAGACCCACATCAAGCTCTACTCAAAAGATGTTGTCCCTTTCCGTGCTTGCTAGAGGAGAGTAAACGGAGATAAGAAGAGTTGAAGTGACTTGGCTGAAGCCTCCCAGCAAGTCAGCTGGACCTAAAAACCCCTAGAACTAATAAAACCAGAGGTCGTATTCTGATGCTGGTTGCCTCCATGCAGTCCCAGAGCCGCTCTGTGGGCAGCCCTTATGTCTTGTCGGTTCTTTGAATCTAATTCTAGAAGTAAAAACAAAGCTTCCCAACGATAAGGTGGAAAAAATGGCAAAACGAAACCCTGTCATCGACCTGATTGATGGTTCTTCCACCAAGATCATAACGGCTTCTTCAGAGACTTTTTTACAGTCTCTGTAGAAGTGCAGGAGGCACTGCCAATATCCGCAGATCATTGGCATGATAGACCGTAACGGCTTCTTCAGAGCCGTTCCGGTCTATCGTGTCAATGCGTACTTAGGGAGTCCTCAATGCATGGATCATTGACACGGTACTACATAACGGCTCCTTAGAAGCCATTACTGGGTATCAAGTCAATGCATACTTAGGGAGCCCTTAATGCACGGACCCACGCAAGTTGACTTGCTCTGAATACTAACAATCCTGGGGAAGAGTAGTTACTGCCTATGGCATCGAGGGAGGTTATTAATGCCCGCCTGCGAGAGCTCGGCTCGTGCACCACGCTCCCGATGCCTTCACAGGAGATGTAGGGCTCTTCCCGAGTCGGAGCGCGGCACGGGAGAGTCTGAAATTACGAACTTTCCCTCCTCTGCCTACATGATTTTATTTCATAAAATACGTAAAAAAAAAAAAAAAAAGATGCTCTCAATTTGAGATAGGAAAGCCAAGAGGCAGCCTAGGATGAAGCATTTAGAGGTAGAATATAAAGCCTTGAGAATGAGTGGTTGCAATGGAAATCATAGAATTGTAGAATCATAGAATAGTTTGGTTTGGAAGGGGCCTTCAAAGATCATCTAGTCCAATCCCTTGCAGTGGGGATTGCTGGCAAACCCCTACATATGGAGCAATAGTTTTGTGTGTTTTACCCCTCTCAACTGCCTTACTGTAGTTATCAAATATACCACATATTCACCATGATCCCTGCAAGATGCTTAGCGTCAAGCTTGCAAAAACAACACACTCCGAGGAGAGATGTGAAATATCCCACCATCCAGTGAGGAGTTTGTCTGGATTTGTTGACCTGGTCCCTGGGGAACATCAACCGAGACTTTCCAAATTGTCACTGCGCCTCTGCTTCGACCTGCAAAGGCGCATTCCCTTCGTTTGGCTTCCCCCAGACGAGATATCCCCGTACCAAGTTAAAAAACGCTACTAGTTTGCTGTTGTTGATATTTTTCTTTTGTGTTCTGCTTACTGACTGACATCTGCTATCATGCTAAGCAGGTGTTCCTGTGTAAACGAACGTGCCCTGTTTGTGTTTCGCCATCCTCGCTACTGCGCACCCAAATGAGCAGCATGATTAAGAATCCTGTAAATTTTTGAAAGGAAACGGATGGCTGCCCTACTAGAAC
The DNA here is from genome assembly GCA_013399365.1 of Pampusana beccarii. Taxonomy (NCBI): domain Eukaryota; kingdom Metazoa; phylum Chordata; class Aves; order Columbiformes; family Columbidae; genus Pampusana; species Pampusana beccarii. The sequence continues at coordinate 1,419,102 of VWYH01003811.1, read as the reverse complement.
ATAATTACACCGTTCCAACATCCGCAGCTCACTGCTGCAGCCGAGTTGGAGAACAGCAGAAATTAATAATATATAATAGCATCATTCTCGTAATTTATAAATGAAATAAAGTAGAGAGGAGATTCTGCTGATATGCATTTTCTTCTTAATTCTAAAAGACAAAGTATAGATTAGAATTTTACTGGGGTGAAACCTGGCCAGCAATATCACACTAGTTGCAAGTGTAGGGCCTGATTCATGAGAGGGATTTTGCTTAGGGAAAAGAGCTAATATCTTTTATTGGACTAGGGGAAAAAAAATGGGTATACAAAGCCCTGTGAAGGCAGCCCCTGATGCAAGGAGGCTAGAAAACCACCACAGATCATGTACCTAGTTTCTAGCTTAATTCACTTGTAGGTTTTGCAGGAAGACTTTGCTGCATGCTGCGATTTTTTTTCCCTGACTGAAATAATACACTATCACAGGTCACCTCCTCGGAGAGGAGAGAGGATTAATCAGTTAAAGATGTTGTCTGATCTCCTGTTTTTGTTGAAAAACAGCAATGTTTTCAAAAACAATATTTTGAGCTCCAGAGATGTGCCAAAAGGAGCCGTACTGCAAATCACCGCTCTAGTCAAGCCTTGGAGTTGGTGCTGTAATTACGCCTCTCAACCCCACTGGAAAAAAAAAGATACAGCTTTCTAAAGACAAAGACGTATTATTTGTAACGACTAAGCAGCATGACTTTTTTTTTTTTTTTTCCATTGCATATGAACAGACAAGTTAGCTAAATGCTTTTAGTTTTTCTTCTGTAGCCACCCAGATATACTCATCTGGGTGACGGCCCAGCTGATTTACGCTTTTACTGGGACAAGCTAAAGCAGGAGACTTGCAAAAAAAATGCACTAGTGTTTGCTTACATGTTAATTAGGGATATTTTAATAAACTTTGACGCTGTAAAACTCTGAAGAATGATTACTGTTTTGATGGAAAAGATCAGCGCGGATTCCCCAAGTTTAACGCAGGAAACGCGAACGTACACAGAGAGCCCAGAGAAATGGTTCTCTTAAACTAATGGGTATGTTTGAGTCGCATTCTTCTAAAGGGCCCTCTTAATAATTTGTTTCTGAGAAAATATGTGCATATACAGATTTATTTCATTAACAGGTATTTATTTAAGTGGGCTGCACTGTATTTAAATCTTTGAATAGTTTCCATTACTTCCTCAGCTCACTTACTTCAAGTTGACTAATTTTAATAAGGCTAAGGTGCCTAGGGTCTTATTGAGTGTTCAGTTTGATCAATATGGCTAAATTAAAATAGTGCAAAATATAAGCAAATGTACTCTAACAACTCAGTGAAAAATGTGGAGTGTACCAACCATTGATTAGCGTTCTACAGACATTAATTTGTTGTTTTAAGTACACTAATGCTGCTCAGAAACTGCGTCTACCTCCAGCACACCCGTGCAGTCTGGGAACTCATGGACCATATTCTGCCCAGCATTCCTGTACCGCTCACCCGCATCACACCTAAGGGAAGCAGAAGGAGGACAGTTCCGATTATTTGCACGAGTGAAGACTATTTATATAATCATATTCATTATGAATTTGGGGCTATACATCAATTCTATACATGTATTTTTAAGACAGGCACAGACTCCTAGGGAAGTGGTTGTACGTACAAGAAGATATTCGTTTTTGCCCTCCTGTAACACCACAATATTATTGTCATAAAAGATTAATGTCAACCCCCACCTGGTATTAAATTGCTTTCGGTAGCCCTTGCATTCGTGTCTTTCTGCACAAGACAAAAACACTTTAAAAGTAACTACATGCATCCTCAACTCGAATTACTGCTATTGCTGGGTGGCATTTTATTTCTCAAGTGCCTTAGTTGTTGTTCTAGGTATTTTTTCCCATGGATATGATGTTCTGAATAAGAATATGGTATCAGGAACTTAATTTTAGGGCAGGAAAAGTGTGCTTTAAAAAATAGGGTCTTAGCATCATCTTGTTGATAGATGTTGTACATGTTAATTATACGATTTATTTCCATACTCCAACAAAAAGATGTATTTTCCACATACTAAAAATAATTTTGTTTTCTTTCTTTCTTTATCTTTCCCTTCCTTTTTCTCGGTTAGCAAAAGCACGAGATTACCATACTTTGACATCCACTGCTTTCAGGTTTTAATGGTTTCTAAAAATATGGCAATAACTCCTTAGCAATCCTACTTGTATATCATTTTAAATGGTTTCTGATATCTTTCTTGGTTTTTAAGTAGTTTTCCCCTCTACCTGTAGCGTGATCTTTCTGTTTATCTCTAATCTCCTTGGTAAGTGATATTTGCTGTAACAGTTCTTCCTTTCCTTGATACCATCTTTTCCTATGTGGCAAAAAAAAGAATAATTTCACATGAGCAGAAGCTGGTTTTGTCAAAAGTAGATCAAGACCACGTGTATAAGAAAGGAAAAAAAATTAAAAAAAAAAAAGAGAGAAATAAACAGGAGGGAGTTAATATGTTTAAAAAAGCAACTTGAAAGCACATCTAGAAGTATATTCTGTGAAGATGAAGTCAAATGTGAAAAGCATTTATCTAGTTTAAACTGACCAAATAGAGTTATAAGCAGCAGAAACATTTGAAGTTCCCCTTTTATAAATTAAAGCTGGAGCTTTAACTTCTGAACCTTCAACACAACAAGTAGAGCACACTGTGCAAAAACAACTTGTAAGTCTTCTTAGCAAACATCTCAAGTGAGGAGGGCCAGCACAAGTTCAGCAGAATTGACTTTTCATTTGTAGCTAAGCCAAAAAAAATGCTTAAGTTTTTTTTTGTTGTTGTTGTTTAGCTTTCGTACATGACAATCCTGATTTTTTCCAGCGTTTTACATGTTTAGAGTTTTTAATATCAAAGGTATCGCTCTCTGTAAACAAGTGTAAGTTTACCGAGGCAGCTTCACTTACACTCTTCCCTTGTAATCAGATGTGAAAATTACAGCCTCCCTTTTGGCTACATGATAATTACACACTTCAACATACAAAGAATTGTCTCTGTTTCAGTTGCTGGAATGAAACGGTGAAGGCACTTGGGAAAATATGTTATTATATTAAAGATCAGTGCCATAGCTGTTTTTAGTAAAAATGAAGTTTGTAATCACAACTGTGATCAAGATAACTTTGGGATTTACATATATATATATATATATATGTATGAGAGAGGGAGAGCAGTTAAAAATAAAATGAAACTAAGGTACCTCAGCACAGAGGGTGAAACTTAGCCTGTGTACCAAGAGCCAGCAAACAGCCTACCCCCTACTTAAAACTCACCAAAGGCCTATTTTGAGGGTGAATTTTACTCCAAAAGCATAATTTGTGGTAAAGTTTAACAAAGTTTCTCCAGCTTTGTCTTGTTTTTCTCCTTTTTCTTTCTTTCTTCAGGCTATTCTGTTTCGCTTACCTAGAAACTTAGCCTGAATTTCTTGTGTGTCTATTGATTTCCTTGCAAACGCTGGGTGCAGAAAGAATTCAGAATTAAGCATTGCTCGGAAAGAGCTGTGGGAAAAAAATTACATATGCAGCAAAACATGTTAGAGTTGTGTTTTGACAGTTTCATGACCAAGCCAAAAAATATACATTTTTTTTTTTTTTTTGTACCTGGCGCAGTTTCACAAAAATGTCCCCTCGGGGAATAGTCGTTTTTTTGTCAGAATCAACTGTTTATTTACTTAAAAATCCAAAAGTTTTGCCTTACATTAGAGACAGAGTTGCTGAAGGTTAAAGTTCAACATGAGCTCCTTGCGTTGCCTTCTCTGTAAAAACATGGTTTGTGCCACGAGAGAGGGATAAAAGCATTAGCATGGACACAGGACAAAATAAAAATGCCATGCATTTTAAAGACAGAGCAAGCGAGGTTCGTCAGGTCTTGTTATGCATCTGCAGCCATGCCCTGTCCTGTTTGCAAGCCATGGGCCACCACCTTGGACCTGGCACCGCCGTGGTTGGACATGGCGGTGATGGTTTGGGCTGGAATTAGTGGGTTTTTCCAGCCAAGTCAAAGCCTGGTTGGGTTCTGATGGTGGGAACAATGTTGAGAGCCTTGCAGTTGCCCATGGAGGTGTTCATGGTAGGCAAGGCTTTGAGTGTCCTGCCTTATCTGGGCTGGTGGGGCCAAAAGGGTTGCAGGTGACTTCCCAGCTTTGCCATGGGAAGAAGTAGCCCAAGGCTGACCTAGTCGTGTCCCACTTTTGGTTTGTGTGCATCAAAACGCTATCCAAATGCCCTGCAAAGGTGACTTTTAAGTCAATGGAATTGCATCGGTAAAGAAGAATTAGGTCTCCCACCTTGAAACTAAGGTGTTTCGCAGGGTGAAGCTTGGTGTTCTTAGTAGAGAAGTGATACTTTTTATTCATTCTTACCTTTATCTTTATACTTAAGCAAACAATTAATATTGTTTCGTCTGTAATCAGTTTATAAGATCGCAGGGTTAACAGAAATGCACTGTGTCAGATGTTCTTTTGCATATATATTTACCTTGACTGCAGCTCCAAACTGTCGGGCCTGGCAGGCTGACCTTTCACACTGGCTACCGGCCATGTTCAGTGAATAATTTGGAAACAAATTTTTTACTAGGATTTTTAACATAGCTATTTATTTGGGGAAGCAATTTGCATCAGGGCAAAAAAAAAAAGAAAAAAAAAAAGCAAATGTAAATACCCATTTCCCCAGGAGATTAAAACTAGTCCAAAACTAATAGCCTGATCTAATTCACATAATGATCATCACGCGATATATTCAGTGGGCCTAATCCTGCCCTTGTAGAGTCTTTCTGAAGTAAGGGACTCAATATACCTGTCCGAATTTGAGTTTACCCTTTATGTCCCTGTCATAGCAGGAGAGCAGCTTTTGTCTCTATGGTGAATAATATTTTGCAAATGAGGCTGCGTTTTTTTGAAATAAAAGCAATATATAAGGTGGGGAGGGAGTTTCTCCTGACTCACACTCACGGGGCGGAGGTCACAGCCGAAGCTGCTCTGTAGGAAACAATCGAGCACCGTACCAAAAAATAACATGAAAACTATGACTCAAACTGACAAAAAGGGAGTTAATCAGAGATAAGGGTGGCCCTTCGTCCCTACCGAGCGCTCTCGTTAACGTGGCAGCTTAAGGTATTCCTCCATCCTCGTCAGCTTTGCATTTGTCCCCCGGTGTTTATTATTTGCTCCTTTTTCGCTGCCTGTCTCAGAGGCTGCGTGTTTTCCCTGCCCGAGGAGCCAATACTGGAGCCAACTCTGGGCTGACAACCTCCATGGAGTTACCAGCGGCCCCAAACGGCCAGAACTGACCCCAAAGCGGCGCCACTGGTGGGATGTGGGACCCTTGGGGCACGGGGAGGTGGGACGAGGTCCCCTTGTCCCCCCCCAGCTCCTCCAGGCTCCTCGGCATGGCGGGAAAAGTTGTAACCCGACTTTTGCTGCAGTGCTCGGAGGTGGGGCCTGCCCGGCCTCTTCAAACCCAGCACAGCCTCCTGGGAGCTCGGCTAACGTGCATATTGATGTACCCTGTAGCTTCTGAGATGATGAAAGAGCATATTGCTTATTTCCACAACAACGAGCTAGGAAATATTTACAGCCACCCCGCTCTGCTACCTGGGGAATTCCTTCCCAGGTGACAGAAGTAAGAAACATCTGAGTTTTTGGTTTTTTTTTTTTTTTTTGGTTTTTCCCAATGCAAATTAAAAAATAAAACCCCCAAAAGTCCACAATAAACCGAAGTCGCTAGTCAGGGCAGTGATACCACGTCCACCAACACGCAGATATGATATAGCTTTAATTTGTATTCATCGTGTCCACTGGGGCTAGAAGATGGAGGAGCTATTATGAAACTTTTTTTTTTTTTTTTTTTTTGAATTTGCTTTATTCACTGTTTACTATGCCGGGCTGACATGATATGATTTGTGCATTGCAGGGTCACAACAAGCTACTTGCAGGACAATTTGCTGAATCAAGAGGGTGATTGTGTCTGGTGCCAGTCAGTCGCAATTAGGGCCAGGATCAGGGAGGCCCAGAGCTTGTGTATCGTCTTGGGCAAACCTCATAGAAATCAGCTCACCTGAAACTAATTGTCACAACAGAGACCTTATGCAAATGAGCCCTAGGGTTAGCGTGGGAAAAGAAAAACTGTCGCAAAGATAGGTGACCTGCTGAGCAGGGGGTCTGTTGCTGGGGAAATCTTTGTTCAATGAGTTAAAAAAATGTTCGCATTGTTCCAAATCCAAGAAAAACGTAGCAGATCCTCTCCCTAAGAAAGCGTGGCGAGCACACTCATCTGAAAGTCCAATAAAGTGGCAGCCAGCTTTCGAGCCGGTAATAAATTGGAAGTCTTTATTCTTTATAAGGGCTGCGGCAGGAAAATGATTTTCCTTTGCAAAGGGGCCTTTAAAGTTTAGCTGCTCGCAGTTAGCCGGCGCTTAAAACTTCGCTGTCTGTCGAAGCTTTCGCCTGCCTAACCTGTTGGATCCCAGCAGATTTCCCGAGCTGAGGTTTTAGCAGCTGGAAAACCTCCCTCCGGCTCCTGGAGCCGCTTTTTTGGAGGGTCTGGCTCTCGCACCACAGCGAGCCGTTGGGTTTGGAGGGGGCAGGAACAAACGGGGAGCAGATCCGTGGAGTTTTCTCATGTAGAAATCTCCGGGGATCTCCGAAGCTCTCCAACTTCGAACGTCTCCCCTCTCGTCGCCTTCCCGAGCAGCGCCCGCCGGAGAGACGAGCAGGTTCGAGCGCTGCAAACGTAATTGTGAATTAAGCACATTTAACGACAGGCTCATTGACGTCTGCACGCGAAAAACGGCTGTTTCTGACATGCTTCCCCTCTCCCTTTTTCTCCTCTGCCTCCAGCCCAGCCAGAGAAAAGCATGATTTTCAGCGAGCACATTACACAACATTTGTCTCGTTCACTCCTTCCTCTTTAACAATTTTTATGGGGGTTGCTCAACACGTTCTAAAATAGGAATGGAGACGATATAATAAAGTGCTGAACTGATGATATACGCGGCAGTTTATGCTGTCAATGGCAAATTCAAAAGAAAGGGATGCAACACTCTCCAAGTGAAGAAATGTAAGCCTGTGCCCTATAAGCACATAGAGTGAGAGGCAGCTAGGGTATTTTTGCATGTAAGGCTTTTCCAAAGAGGTTGGCTGGGACAGAGGCGAGATTAATTGCTCTAGAAGATACTGGACAAATTTCAGAGACATGAGTTGCTTTGCGCTATCACGGAAGGCAAAATAATAGTTATTTTGTTTGGTTAATAATTAGAGCTGTGCTTTCAATGGCGCTGCTTTAAAGGGGTGAAATGTAGATGGTATCAGATCAGCAAGTTCGGAGATTAACTTCCTACTCACCAAACATCATGAAATAAGGATGGCTTAAAAGTAATGCAGATTAATCACCAACTTTTTTTTTTGATCTCTTTTGTCCCTTTGCCACTGTCTGAAATAATTTCCACAAATAGGAGACGTTTCACAGTGGGTATGAAGTGCTCAGCTTTCACTCATCAAACTTTAATCGGAACTGCATTTTAGTTTTTGAATAAAGAACACTTAAAAAATTTAGATGCAAATTATTTTGCATTATTCATGCTCTAAGTGTCCTTGTAGATTTAAACACTTCTGAGGCCACCTTGATTCAAGTAATTACCTAGGCCCTCACTGCTCCATCATGAATAAGGTATTTTGTACAAGTAAAGTATGCACCCGATGAGCTTTTAAAGTGGCTTTACACTGAACTTGTGTATTGCTTCTCGTGCATGAGTGATTCGAACATGCGTCGCAATCTGTCTCAGGTGGGAAATCCTGGCAGAGCATCCATGAGTGACGGAATGAAGCCTACCAGCCTCGGCGCACACTATTTCTTTGTCTTCGCAGAAGAATCTCAAAGTGATTCCCTCGCTCGAGTCTTGTGGCTCCTCTTAAAAGTCTGAGGAAGCAATAGCTGCTAGTGGGGATAGAAACGACAGTCATTTTTTTTTTCGCTTAACCCTTCATTTCCCATCCCGGTCCCCCTTCGCCTGCTGCCTGCGCTCCGTCACTTACGGCGTTCGCATAAGATAATATAAGTCTTTCTACTTTTATGTAGCATTGTACATCTGCCTCCCCATCTGTCTGCTCAGCCTCCCTCATGTACCAGCGTTAGGTGCCACCTGAGCAGGATTTTTCACACAATAGATCCAGCCCAGCACCGAGCATCGTGGCTGAGAGCTTCTCCCAACGGAAGTGGCTATAGGAGGGCAAGCTAAATGTATACCTGCACATATATTGTCAGCAAAAATGAGCTCGCAAGAGTTAAATTTAATTGGCTGAATCTTGTAGTTGGCGTTTGTTGCAAAGTGCCCATGTTTTTTTTCTTTTCCAGCTAGATTGCTTTGAAGAATTATAGGAATTTTATGATGTGCTATTGGAGTTCCACTGGCAGAGATTACAGTAAAGGGGTTAAAGTTGGTTTATGTTAAAAAAAATTATGCAGAAACCAATAAAAATAAACACACTCCAGTAGACTAAACTTGCTGGGCTTTTAGTTTTAGCTTAACAATAGAAGTTTAGACGAAATCCAACATCGCAGCTTTTAGAAAATTAGTTGACACTCACAGTTGATCATCTTTACTACACAGCGGTATAATTAATATTTAAACATTCTAATAATGCAGCTTGCTTTGCATGCACTTTTCAGCTCCACCACAGTATATTTTATCAGGAATACTGCTAGCGTTTTCTTAGGTAATGTCATTTTTTAAAGTTATGTTTAAAATAGGATACTGGCTTCTTGCTCACTGCAAAAGAAATATCAATAGGCCAATAGGCAGGTTTCACACGTCAGTTTATGATTAAAGTGTGTCTTTACTGAAGACAATAGAAAATATATAAGCGGCTACTTCATTTCCCTCATCACAAAATAAATATACTCAGAGACTATCAGTTTAGAGAACTGTCTCTAGTTGTTATTTTTTCTTCACACTATCTATAATAAGAGGAACATTTAATATCTAGATGCAGAGCAAAATCAGGCAGTGACCCACAGCTCTGTGAAATACTACACCTCTGACACCCACTCATTTAGAGGCAGAGAGCATTTAATAAAGAAGTCAGGCAAGTAAAAAAAGAAAAAAGCAAGTGGGGGTCTTTTCACATGCGTGTTGTCAGGGTTAAGGCTTCTGTCTGCCTGGAAATTTAGTAAAATGGCAAGAAATCATCAAAATGGAAAAGGACTGTGCTGGTTTATTTACTTAGGAGAGCACTTTTCCTCTTTCAGTCGAGGTGGGAAGGAAAAGTTGTTTCAGGTGCTTTGCTCATCAGCTTAATCCCCCTGATTAGTGCAAGGTGCCCCCTATTCCCCATCCTATAAATTCTAGCAAGACAGGCTGTTCCCACTTTGGATTTTCCTCAATGGTCCTGTCCTGCAGCATTTCACACATGTGGGTCCTCCTGGTGCCAACCAAAGGGTTGGCACTTGTGTGGCTGTTATTAATCACCATGGATATGTGGGCACCACTAGTAAGAGCCATCCCCACGGCTACTTTGGGGTGGCCTGTGAATAGTCATTAAAAAATAAAATACCAGAAGGTCTTATACACCTATTTTGGCCGTTGCATGTTGCGAAGAGGATCTGCCGAATTTCCCAGCTGGATGAAACGTCCTGCAAAGTGAGCTCCTCATGTAGCTCCCGGCTTTAGAGGTATTTAGTGGTGTACCCGGGGGTTATTTCTTTTCTGGGAGGTGTGTTTTGGGGGTCGCAGCATCAGGCGAGGCTGCAGCGGGATGCAAAGGTGCCTGAAGCTCAGCTGAGAATCTGGCCCTGGGTTTTGTCACGTTTCGTTGCAAGTTTGAAAGCAGGCCCATTTCTATTAATACTGTTAATAAAAGGCATATGTTTTGTCAAGCAAAACCGCCCTTTCATTAAAACGGAGCATAATTTCATGGGGTTTTTTTATGTTGATGCAAAAATAGCCATTTCCCCAACATGTCGCAAAAAGCCAAGTTGAAGACTGTGTGTGCAAAAATTTCACCAAGCCACAAATATTTTCATGCCAAATACCACTAAATGAAAATGTTCAGTGTCTCACCGCTTTAAGCTAGTCCTAGGGCCTCAGCCTAGTTGCCTGGGAGGCCATGGGAGTTTTTAATTTACTTAAAAAGTAGCAGAAGCAGGCTTTAAAAAAATTTTGCGTGTGCAACGACTGTGCGACTGACGCCATGAGATCCGTAGCATGTGTGAAAGTAGATTGCATATCGCTGAGGGCTTTCTCCGGGCTCTGCCGTAGACTGCCTTACATCACGTGCGCCTGCGAAGAATTTAGGGACGCGGTTTTGATGGGAGACGTCGGCAGGGTGCAAAACAAAGTGGCCTTGTGTTGGCCAAGGGCGCGTGGGAGCTGCCGTGCCGCGTGTGCGCCGTCCGTCCGCGGGGCAGCGGTGGGAGTCTTTAAGGAAACAGATAAACAGCAAGTAAAAAGCGCTTAAAAAGTAAGGCCGTGACTTCCAGCCTTGCTGCGTTGCCACCGGTACGTGTAGAGATGGGTGAGCTCTTCCAACTCTTGCTTTTCAAGCGGAAGTAGCGCCGTGAGACGCTGCGATAGAAACGTTTGTGTTTGAGATGGGGGTGAACCGCCTCCCATGGTTTGGTTTGCTCCTTCTTTATCGGGTTTTGTTCGAGAAGGCGGTTACACACACCTTGGCTGCAAACAACTAAAAGAGCGTGATCTATTTTAAACCTGCTGCTGAGGTGGTAAAGAAGAGATAAGTTGAAACCTAGCTGCTATCTCGCGTGTGTGTGTGACAGATATGTCCAGAAATGGATAAAATTAAAAGCATTTTTCATATGCTAATAGCAACCTGGATGAGGAAAACGTACAGGGAACGGAGCGGCAAAGTCAAGAGGTTTCTATCACAAGTATGTTTCTTCCATTATCTAAATTATAGGACTTCTTTCCCCAAACTGATATACATATTTTTACTGTGTCTAAAAGAAAATTCTATAGTAGAGTTTGATTTCAGCATCAACCTTATGGCAGCCATGTGGGAGTGAGATTATGGGACATGTGGAACAAAAGTCTTCCAGCCAGAGGAGGCCTTCTGAGCATAATGATTCTTATTTAAATTAGTCTATGTTTTATTACTCAGTTGGGGAGGGGAGAAGGAAACCAAGGAAAAGAATATTTCTTTAAACCCACGGTCACCTGAATTGTAGATGAAGAGAAATTAAGTAGTTTTCAGTCCGTAAAATGGACAAACATTTTCATATCATAATAATCATTTCAAGCAATCCTCATTTTTTTTTAAATTTTACATTTAAACTTGTTTTTCCTGTTGGCATGCCTGCCGATTCATTTGTAAATGTGCTTTAAATTCCTTTGTATATTACAATGAATGCCACCTCTTTAAACGCTCTTAGTAATTTAGCGAACTTCTTTGCCAGTGGGTGAAAGTACAGTATTGTACATGCATAAGAAAAGGTACATTCATTATGCTTCACGTATGAAAAGGTATATTAGGAACGGTTTTGCTTAAAGTGGAGGGGTGAATGGAGGAGCCCCTGATCCATCATAGAGCTTTTGCATGTGTGAGAATGTGTCTCTGTGAGCCCAACGTCCAGAAACGCTGGTCGGGAACCTACCGGCGAATGTGTGCCTGTGAAACCTGAGAAGATTTATAACAAGTAGGTAATCGTTTCAGGCCTACGCGAGGGGAGCTAAAAGCTCACGCTGGGCCCGAGCAGGAGTTGTAAGAATAGAGAGAGAAAACTTGAGGGTCTGGTTTCTTCTGTCTTCTGCCGTGGCTATCACACTGTGCCGTGCAATGGGAAAAGGGTTGTGCCAGGAGTAGGATTGAGATCCTCCTGTGATTATTATTATTATTATTTTTTGAAGTGTGTTTTGGGGTTGGAGCCAATCCCCAAATCTTGATGTGCAGACGATTTTTGGTGTGTGATAGGTAGAGGGACAGAAATGAGGTGGCCCCAGGAGCCTGGTCTTGTGCTGCTTCCCACTTCCTTTACTCAGCTGGGATTACTCCTGCCTCACTCAGAGTGAACAAGAAGGTTCGGTTTAACGGCATTTGGTATGATAAATACACGGTGAGCCGCGATGGAAGGTAAAGGGAGGGAGTTTGGGGGCACAGCACCCCATGGCCAGGAAGGGAGAGCATCTCTGGGGAGGAGGGCAAGGCCACGGCTGGCCCAATCCTGCCCATCACCCCCCATTTTCATCGGGATCACTCACTTCAGTAAGGTGAGCAGGATTCATACCATTGGCTTGGCATTGCTGTGAAGAACAACCGCAGCATTAGGGAGCGGGTTGGTCAGTTTACGGCCAATAAACATGAAAGCTGAGAAGGTTTCAATGAGACATTCTTCTCCAAACCAGAGGTCGTTCATTTTGCACTTATTCCTTTATGTGGTTTCTGAAAGTTTAATTTTAAGGAGAGGATGTGGGTACTCTCTGTTTGTTTTCTTTCTCTTTCCTTTTCTTTCTGAGCTCTTTACTTTGAATTAATTTCATGGAAACGCGTGTGAATGCTTTCCAGTGGCATGCCAGCTGTCATTTTTCGATCGGGAGGGGGAAACCCAGAGTTTATTTTCGAGATGCAATTTTAAGCTTGATTCGTTGTAATAAGTGTCACTGTAAGGCAGGCGAAGGAGAGTTAGCTTTCATTAACATTCTTCAATTCTGGAGCCCATCAGGAGGTAGATAAGGTACCACCGGGTCCATCCACCTCCCGGACCACAGGAGGACAATGCCAGGAATGTTTGCAATGTGTTTCTATTTTTGTCACACCTATGTGTGGCCATCCCATCTGGTCTTAATCAATCAGTCTCATCCTGGAGCTTTGCTGTTCTCCCAGCTGAAATAATACACTTCTTCTGCAAGAGCTCTGCCTCAAGGAGGGTCACTACTCACCATTCCCCAGACAAGGCATATTAACAAGGCTTACATATTTGTAAACATAGGTAAACCCAGGAGGGCCAGTTGGGAAGGAACATTTTGAAATATGAATATTTTATGAATAAACCACTGTGTTGTTTACTTAGCGATATTACACAGGAAAACTTGATGAAGTACTAGAGGTAAATTTGTTTTAGGAAAAAAAAACCAACCAAAAACAACCAACAACCAAACCAGCCCTCTAAAGCACTGAGACAAAGATAAATGATGAAAGAGGGAATGATCCACCACCCTATTTAAGCAGAGGTAGTGTGTATAAAATATGTTTCTGAAATAGCAGAGAAGTGGGTGGTGAATACTGTAAAATGTGCCATTTATTTATTTAGATTGCACATCAGGAGATAAAACAAATGAAAACTCCGACTTGTTAATAATTTACATTTAAGTGGAAAATTCTTACATGCTGTTAAGATACCTCCAAGACCTGACACCATAAATGCAAATAATTTACATTCTTTGTGTGCATGCAACTTTGCTTGCCTGGAAAAAAAAAAAAATCAAATATGTGTTCAGGGGGCGATGAAAACCAGGATACATTTACACTCTTATAATTACATTTATTCATTTTGGATGCCTCTTTTGAAGCATTCATGGAGCTGACCTTCCCATTCATCAGGTGTTCCTGGCTGAGAATCTGCTGGGCCATACCTCACAACCTAGGAGGTAGGAGATGCAAAGAGGGGGGGATTTCTTTTCAATAAGCAGTGCTATTACTTTCTCCCCCTAACAGCTTATGCAAAAAGTTTTGTGGGGGAGGAAAAAAAATCCCCAGAAAAAAAAAAAGAGGAGTGTGCATAACAATAACTACCTCTGTCCCTTCTGTTTTTGTTCTTTTCATGTCAGGGAACTTTTTAGCCGTGCTGCCCGGGTAACTGCTCTGGAAGGTTGGAATATCTCTTGTTGAAGGAGGTTTGTGATTGAGGGCCCTCTGACACAACCTTTTGTTGCTCTGAGGTGTTTGATCCTCTTTCCCTTTCTTCTAAAACCAATCCCATCCCTTTAAAAAATGGATAACCAGCACTTCTTTTACTTATTGTCAGCTTTTGGAAAGTTACTGTGGGGGGTTGTAGAAGTTTAACTAGTTAACCCCTTGCATCCTGATAGCGGGTTGCTATTAGTACTTCATTTTTCGCTCCTTCCCGGGTGGGGGGAATATTTCCATAGCTGCGTCAGGTATGCAAATCCTCTTTTTTTACAGGGAGCCATGTGACGGGTTGGCTGGCGGACAGTTTACTCGCTGATCTTTCTTTCCCCTGGCTCGGTGGAGATTTCTTGAGAAAACCAGGTTCACCCGTGCGCTCTGAGCATGAGCAGGGGCTGAGGAGTCAGTCCCCAAATCAGGACGGCCGCTATTCGTTTGCGCTGAATTTTCAAAATGAGTCAGAAATTTGTAGCTGCTGATTTTTGCTCTCTTTCCTTGAACTGAAACTTGTGAGAGTCACCACGGGCGTAGGCTGGGATGATGCACTTTTTTTGTTGTTGTTTTCTGTTTGAGAGCAGCTCTGAATATCAAGAATTCACAGAGAGTCGCTCTTCAAGAGCGTGTGGCCAAATCTGAAAGTAGCAAAGGAAGAACACCTTAAAATGAGATGTGTAATAAGGACGCTTGCTTAGAGCCTTGCTATTAAAAATGGAACTGTGGCGGATTTCTTTTTTGTTTTGGTTTTGTTTTGGTTTTTTTTTTGGTTTTTTTCCCAAAAGGAAGGGACACAACCTGGGCCACAGGAAAGAAAAGCAGCTTAAATGGATTATTTAACAAAAAGCAACTTATAGCTCCTAGATAGTGACCTACATTCTGCACACAATTATGATGTTTTACGGTGGTGATAGGGTTAATAACCTAACATCATTCATGTAGTGTTTTTTGAAAATTGAATTTTACTGCTACAAAGTAAATGTAACAGCCCTCTGGAGACAATATTACAGGCACTTTATTGTTTGCTAAGCTGATGTCATCTTTCTACGGACTGACTTTAAAACAAAGGCAGAACATTTATTACAAATATCACTGTGTGAAAGGAAATCTACTGAAATATTGTTCAGAAGGTGGACTGATAAAAATGTATTAATACTTGGCTTTGATTATCTGCAAAGTTATGCCTGTGGAATGCTCTCTCGTGTGATCTCTGCTCAACAGAAATGTTCATCTTGGATATTACACCTACTTTTATTTTAATGTTATCCATCTCTGAGCATGTGTTATTTTTAAAACATGTTTTAGAATATACTCTACAGCTCATTTATAACTCTTTGCAGTTCCTTTGTAAGAATGTAAATGAGGTTTTGATCAAAACTTATAGTATTTGCCTTCAAAGTATTTTCAAGTAAACAGGGCCGTGTCTTCCTTGCTGAAAGCACTACAACTGCTCACGTGAATAAAACCGAGGAGGCTTGGCCCTCTTCTAGGAACACGGTTTGGCTCTGATCTGCCAGTCCCTGTAGGCTATGGACCCATTAAGGCCAGTCTTTTCCAGTCTGGGTCCCCAGTCAGGTGTCTACATGAACATCTCCTGGTGCGGCGAATGTGCTGGAGGCTGAAGATTCTGTGCCTACAAGTTGCGTGTGTTAAGTTATGTGGTGTTCAGTCCTTGGAGAACCACACCATCTGTTTTCATCTGGAGTCTTAATGAAATTGCCAGGTTTGAAAATTTTAAGCTGGTTGTAGATGACCCTGAGCTTTGGGTTTTATCATTCCCATGCAGCCTTTCTAAGTAGGTTTCAAGCGAACAACATACATTTGTCCCTTTTGAGAAGAGCAAACGATTCATTTGCAAATAATTTAATATCCATTGAAGTTCAAAGTTCCTTTGTTTCCTCGCTTGCAGAGTAAATCAATGGCCATTTCAAAGTACAATGAGGAAAAATACATTTTCAAGTATCATAGTATCGCTGTTGTGGCTTTTGCAGGTGAAGCATAGAAAGATGTGAACAGCTTTATGAGGATGGGTGTCTAAGCAACTGATTAGCTCATCTGTGTTGAAGGAAGACTTCAAGAGGAGTGTAGGAAAGAGGGACAAATTTAGAAAGTGAGTAGTGGAGTTAACAATAAAACTAGTAACTTAGTAGGAGTCTGTTATATTAGTATCACTTCTGAAGTCTATGCACATGTAATAAGCTTTGCAAAGGTGGACATCTACCTACGCTCCTGAGCAGAAGTTTATATCCATCCCCCCTTGTTACATATTTAACGCTGACAGGTTGTGGCAGTTTATATCAGTGGGATTAAAACTGGCAATCGGACGATAACAGTTTACTTTTAATATCCTCAGAGCAAAGTTTTCAGATTGCCAGCAATTATCAAAGGGTGTCTCGCCTGCTTCATTAATGCTAATATTCTTAGATGTTTGAATATGACTTTGCATGTCAAGCCAATCTATCTGGCATATCGCTGGACATCCTTTGATTGGTGCTGTGTGGCATTTTTGGTTTGATCTTTGGTGTTGCTCAGATAAATTTAATCCTGACATAAGCAATACTCGTTCTGACATCAGTAGGATCTGCACGTAGGTAGGGCAGCAACAGCAGGCTCTGCTGGAAAGTTGGAAAAGAGTTCACCTATTGAAAAATGTAATCAAGAACAGACTATTAACCTTTGGCTTAAGTGCAAAGTGGAGGTTTGTCTTAACAGGATTGAACACAAATGTCTTTGTGTTCCTATACAAAATAGCTTTCCGAGCTTTTTTCAGAAACACCAAATGGGTCTGACCCAGATCCTGCTGAAATCACCTCAGCAGCTTCCAGGAAAGAGGTCCCAAGCAACCTCTTCAACCAAACCTTGAGCTGAGACTAAAATTCGAAGGCATTAAAAGATGAGGAGGTGTCTGTGTGGAGGCTGAGACCACAGTTTTCTCCGGCAGATTTTCTTTTCTGTAAGAGTTGGAGGGGAGAGATGGAGGGTTCCTGTCTTGTATCATTTGGTGCTTCCCGACAAAAATCAATTGACTTGTGGCCATTGATGCCATCTCTGAGTTTGACTCACATTGGCCACTATTCCCAAGGTCTGCAAGAGAGCTATATATAACTACAATATATAATGGTTGCTGTTAAATGCATCAGCTTTGCAAATGGATGCGCTAGACATGTCCCCTCTGTCTCATGTACTACAATTGTTTCAATTGTTTGAAGTCGAGTGCTTTATGCCGCTGAGAAAGAAGTCTCTGTAATGTCTCCCACAGTAGATAAGGCCAGTTGTAATGAAAATAAAGGTGATTATTTATTGAAACCTGGACACAGATGGGACTCTGTAGTTCTCTAGCAGCTTGACTGGAATAGCGCAGCCCTAATGTTGCTGTGCAGGGGTCTGGGAACTGGCCTGGAGCTTGTAGTCCCAGAAAAGAGCCCCCAAACCACACCAGTGCGAACGCATACCGAAAGGAAAAATAGGTACCTTCAGTACAGAGGAAATGTCGAAATGGCATGCCAGGTTATACAATCAGTATTCCATCATTATTTTAGTTGCACTAGAATTCAGAGAGGGTTTGGGCTTAAAAAAAACCCATCCCAGCATCAACAATGGGTATAATCACACACTTGAACGTAAGAATTAGTTTTATGCGGTGCGCTAGAAAAACCAAAATCTTGAGGAGCGCTTTCAAAATAACCAGGGAAAAATAAACCATTCCTTATGTCAGTCTTGTTAGAGAGGGATTAAGAAACTGGCAATTATTTTGGCGACCTTAATTGTTGCTCTGCAGGAAAATATGTAATTAGAGCACGTTCGCAGGCCTGCACACCTGCAGCACATCCTACAGTATAATGTCAGCTTTCAGTGCTTGCTGGTGCCAGGTTCTATCACAACCAGGCACAGTGATGCTCTGAGAACATTTCGGACTTGTGTAATGTAGCTTCTGTGTATGAAAGAAGCAGGCATTTACACTGCCATACAATGGAGTGCATTACTGCAACACTGGTTTCATTATTTTCCGACGCCTACCTTCAGCGCTGCTCTGGTTTACTCAGTTTGAGGTTTTATTGTTACGGTATAATAGTCCTGTACATTTCTGAAATTCCCTTATTATTCAGCTTATTAATACAGTACTGGCTTGATTATCAGGCTGCAGTTGTGAAGGGGAAGATTCAGCACGCTAGCAAAGTCAGAAGCTGGGTAAATTCCTGGTATAATGAGAACAATTGTTTGACATGTTTTAGCCCGGCTCTCTGTGTGCATATAGCTGCAGATGCCAACGTACGTATGTGCGTGCATGGGGTGTGTGTGTGCCCAAAAAGAGAGTGAGAAGTGTTGGAAGCCAGCTTTAATTTTTTGACATAACGGGGGGGAAAAAATATCCTCTTTGCCATGCTCCTTGCCTTTGCTTCTTCCCCACGTTGCTCCTCTGGAAAACTGGAAAGCGAATTAAAATAAAGGCGCAGTAGAGGGAATAGCTGTCTTCCAGCTAAATTCAGTAATCTGGCACGCTGATAGTTAACAGACTTCTCCCCCTAAGGGAGATACACTGTATTTTGCTATCTGACATGTTGTCATATATAAAGAAATCAATTGGTAATTAAATGATGCACCTTGTGAAGATGACAAAAGGCATTTGGTTGCGAAAAGAGAACTGGGTTGTGAGGGGTTTGTAATGAAGGCCTAATGACTATTCATAAGAGATTTTCAGTCCGTTGATCCACTTGACTGGAAAGTTCTGCCCTGGAGAGTTAGTGCTGTCAGATTCTCTCACCTCAGAAAGCCGCCGCAATCGACGGTGTGGAGTATGAGCGAGAAATTATCTAGTTGTTGCTTCAGGCCTGTCTTAGGTCACATGCAGAAGGCACACATCTGGCTTCCTGTAGGTGCCACCTCGGGACATAAACTTTGACTAATTTTTAAACTATAAATATGTAAGGCTGACACTGAATAAGTTACCTTTTATTCATGTTTTCATAAATTTTCTAGTGTGTTAAAGCCTTCAGTGGAGCTACCATTTTGGACTTTTCAGCTTCTCTTCTTCTTGCAACAATTTTGTTTTCGTTTCCTCCGACAAATGACGTTTTAAGAAATTTCTGTGGTGCACATGCAACCCACGTTAGCTCCCATCTTCTCGCCTACGACCGATGGACCAGCCAGAATTGTTCTGGTAGGGTCACCTACAGACAGGACCCTGGTAGAGATGTCAGGAGGCATTACAGGGTTGCAACACAGATTTTTGCCCCCAGTGGAGGTTTTTCTTGGTATGTATTTCTCCGGTCACCAGCACTCAGGATAATCATACCAGACCATCAGGAGTCTCCTCCTCTGAGGTATTTCCTGATCTTCTCCCTTTACAGGAGGTCCCTTGGATGGGGATTTATTGGAGGTGGCACACCAGGAGGTAGATACCCACAGTGCCCTAGTTAAAGCAAGATCTGCACCTTAATTGCTGACACTACAGAGACGAGCACATTTTACACATCCATCTCCAACGTTGCACCCTCTTGAGTAAATAAATCTCTCTATAGTGAGTGGTATTTTATAATTAAAACTGAAAAGGAACAAATTGATTTCAGGAAGCTATTCTGGAGAACGTAGATGTTGCCCTACGCTGATTAAATCCAACACAGCTCCTGGGTGAGAGCCCCGAGCTCTGCACATGTTTGCTTTTGAAAAGTGGCCATCCACCTTATCTTATCAGGCAGCTCACCTTATCAAAGGTAAACATATTTACCACCTCGTTAAAGGTTCTTTGCAACAGCACTTGAAAGCAGTATTTGTGGACAAAAAGCTGTCAAAGTCGTTGTTTAAGATGGACAGGAGGACGTTACGGCAAACTTTGGAGGTTTCAGTCAGTCAATAACGGAGCAGCAAAGTAATTCAACACGTTATGCGTATTTGAGATGAGCTCGTTGGTGTTTCCTTCTTGTGTATTGTGGTTACTGGATTTTGCTGATGTGTTTGCCGGAGCTGACAAGGTAGACCAAATGAATGGACAAATGCCAGAAAAACAATTATGTTTATTAATGTACATTGATTGCTTGTTTAGGGTACAAAACAAATTAAAAAATACATTAGTATTTAAACCTTCTTTTTATAGCTGACCTAATGACTACACGTAATATAGTGTCTAGTAAAGGACAATCTACAGTACTTATAACTCCTGGCTTTGTTGTCATATTATTTGACTTGGATTTAAAAGGATGTTTCTCTTGTCATTTCTTTAAATGACAATTTTAAAAACATATGATATATATATTAAGTCAACTTGCTAAGGCTAGAATCAGCTATTCTCATTTACTTTAAACCCAATATTGATCTCAGCTGTGAGGATCCCCTGGTTTTGTGCCACACAACCTTTTCCCCAATGGAAGGTGCGACGGGGTCCCACCGGTGCAGGGAGATGACTTGTCCCAAACCCAACACCTTCCAGCCACCCCAGTTTCCCCGAGGAAGGACAACTCCACACGAAAGACAAGGAAAGCCCAAATCTTTGCTTGTATTTGCTGATTTTGTTCCCATTTCCACTATCCATGAGGTTGCCAGCATTTAACGGGGGTCTGACCAGCACAGGAGAGGGGTCTGGCTTTACATCCCAGTATTGTTTATGGCACAAGAAGTTGCTAAATAATTTTACAGTATCTCTTTTAAGTCTGGACAAGAAAGTTATAGCACTTTAAGTTGAGGGCAACATCATTCAGTACGGTCTTAGAAGTACTGCCAAATAGCAAAGTGAAAGCCATAAAGTAAACATGACTTAGCGACACCTGGACCTTTCAGGTTTTATAGCAATTGTTTATAATGTTGGAATGGCCTCTAAAATATGTCTGCAGGAACAGTGCTGGAGCTTTATTTTACCTAAGTTGCTCACTTTTTATGTTCTACCGAGGTTCTACCCTTCATTATTTGCACTCATTTAAGGAGCCCTGCTTTATTCCTGTGCTCTTTTACTTGGCTTTTTATTCACTAGCTGAGGTGGTGATGTAGATTTAGCAGCACAGTTTCCACATTTAATGGGTGTCTTTCAGAATTCCTCATCGTTATCAGCACATGTGGCTCAGAACGTGGGTCCATAAGACATTTTTGCCATTTTTTGTGTTCTCTTCTGAAAAGAAAAGTGGAGATTCCCTTGGCTCAAACAGCAGCCAAGTTTTTTTTAAAAAAATTGAATTAATTCCTAATCCACAAAAGTTCCCATAAAATGGTTTTTTTTTCGCTGCTCTGTTGGAAACTCTTCTCATACAATGCCCCTATAAACCTACCTCGGTACTACCAGGCCCTATTGGAACTAATGGGGCTTGACAGTTCTTCAGTTAAAAATTATACATGAGGGTCACTTTCCCTTAAATTATCTATTGTATGCCAGCTGTTCACAACTACAATGGTCTTACTTTCTTCCCATTGCCTAAAATGGTTAGCTTCACTGCAAAGCTGTCGCGACTGTTACTGTAGATAGCTTTTTAAAGGCACTACTTCATCTTAAGCAACACCTTGATGGCACTGCTAATTTCAGATAGATTTTTATCGGTTCCAGGGAGCGTTTGGAGCATTCGTTTCGCTTGTTTCGTGTCACAACACTTGAGTTATATCATAATTTCTCATTTGCTGGACAACTTTATTCTATTTTTATACTTCTGAGTGATGCTGCTTTAAGTACCCATGAGTGGTACTTCCGGACCATAAGCACTATCAGAGGCAACCTCAGGCAGATAAAACTTCTTGTCTTTTTGTTGGGGAGGGTCATCGTCAAGTGTTGTGTGTTCTTTTCTTTCTTTTTCTCTCTTGCCTATTAAAACGGAAGCTACCGCAGCTTTTTTCTTAAAGGGAGACTATACTTGGGTCAGGCTTATTTCGGTATCAAAGCCTTCATCCTCAGATGCTTCTCATTACTTGCTGAAGTCTGCAGTGGTCATCTTTGGGCTGTAATTAGAAAGCCTGACACTTTTAAAGGATGTCTGTAGAATGAAGTATTCCTCAAAGTTTTTTTGGTGTGTGTTTGTGCTTTTTATTTTATTTTTTCCTTTGTCCTGATTTGAAAATGAAAAGCAACTAACTTTCCTCGTCCACTTGCTACTTGAATAAACCTGCCACCCTTATTTCCATAGATTAATGAATAGTGGAAAATACGTGGCAAAGGTTTATGCTCACAGTCTTCTCTGCCTTATCAGGGGCATTATTTTTAATTATAAGATAAATGTGATTTAGTGGTTATTTTTGCAACCTGGCAGAGCTACCGCATCTGTAGCGTTCTTTGACATTCAGCATGCACTAGGTTTGCATTGTGACCCACGCTTTCCGTACCTCTGAGCAATCAAGAAGCCTATAGCAACACAACTAGTTGCAGTCGAAACCTGGCGCAGCTGCATATTGATACTTATCCTTAATTTATTTAAAAACCCGGTCGCTGATCCACAGGCTGCGGCAGCTGGACAAGATCCCATATTGGTTGCAGTTACGCGTTTCTCCCGCTCCATTATGTGATCTTTCAAGGGGTTGGGTGCATTAATATGCAACTGTTCTGTTTTCTTTCAGCTGGCTTGTAAACTCTTTAACCAGTCGAAACAGAGTTTGCAATTGTTGCGGGGGGTTGAGTGGGTGGATAGGAGCCGGGGTTTGCAGCCCTGTCCAGTTGTAGATAGAATAAAATTGACAATGATGCAATGGAGCTGGCATCTGGACAACTCCGTGGGATGAATGGCTCTGCTCTCGCGGTCCCTCCGGTGGTTGTACGCCTTGTAATAGCGAGCGTAGGAAGGGTGGTGAAAATTGATATGCACTATTACTACATGTATAAAACTTAACACTGGGGCCATAGCACAGGTGGGGGGTTCCTGTTTATTGATTTTTATGACTTGGTTAGAACATACGGCTAATGCTTTTATACTCCGGGAGCTCTGGGAGCGCTCACCTCAGGTAATAAACCTCTCCGTACTCCACAGTAGTTCACGATTTACATGTGAGCTTACGTTACGAGATACAAAGCCATCCCTCTCCCTTTGTAATACGTGGCTGAAAGGGAAAAGAAAGCAACTTACAGCATCTATTTCGAATTTTGAAAACTATCCGTTCCTACGATGGAAATGGTCCCTTATTCTAATTACTCGTATTTCCAAGAAAATTAGTCACACAAACTTATGTTATGTGTTGTCTCAGAGGTTGAAAGCAAATTAGGTTTCCAATAAGACAGTACATCAAACAAAGTAGCATGTTCTTGATGCAGATTACTTTTTTTTTAGAATTATGGTTGGACACTTTTGGCAGACAGATTGTCTTTTACTCTATCAAAATGACAGTTTCTTTTGTAACTGCTACATTCATAATTAGAAGGAGAGAAGCAATCTGCCCAATTTAATATACTAAAAGAAGTTTAGTGTCTTGTGCTAGTAATTTCATTATTTTAAAATACGAATTAATTGTCTTAAAATAATATTGTTAGAAGTATAACTAGTAGGATTATGGAACTAATTCTCTTCTTTAAGAAAAAAAAATCAAAGCTCCTATTAATGTACTTCAGGCTAGATTAGGATTTTAGTTTTATATCAGGTGTTCGGTTTGAAGATTCAAGGGAACAGGCTGGGGGGGTGGGGAAGCAAATCCTTAATACGAAATTCCTCCGTACAAAACCCGGGCTCTCTCAGGTTTACTGTAAGCTTGCAAAGCTTAACTCGGGGTAATAAATGAGAAGTAGATGGTTTAGCAGCCTGGGAATAGAAGAAAAGGCCTTTCACCTCGAGTTCATGCGGTTTCCTTGGGGAGCTCGGTGCCAAATGGGCTGCCTCTTTATTTTTTTGGGTGGTTGTCAGAGGAGTTTCACACACAGTCCCTGAGCTTTGTTCGCGCTGCTGATATAATGGTTATTCTAGCACCCAAAATTGCGCAGGTTTGCAAAACGCAAGGTCTCCAGTCCCCATCGAAATTTGTGGGTGTAAGACAAAGTCAGCAAAAAAAAAAAAGACCTCCAAAAAACCTGATTTATACTTTATACAGAAACAATATGAACCTTGAAAGTTTAGCTTCCTCCCTTGAAATACAATCCTGATGTTGGCCATACTTCGTATTTCGTTAAGAGAGTGAATAACTTTAAATTTCAAGTAGGTTTTTTTCTGTTAAAAATTCATGCTATCTTTTCACCTCGAGGTAGGCCCCGGCTGAAAACTGAACCGACTCGATGACAACCAAAGGTTGCTCATGTCTCAAAGCAACGAGCTGAGGGTTTCGGGCAGGTACCTGGTGCAGGAGGGAGCGCATCCTCGGGGATAACTGGTACATATTTTGGCACGTTAATTAGGGGATGAGGCTGTGCTGCCTGGCCAGGTAGGAGTCAAACTGGTGAGGGAGCTGGAGGGGGATGAATGAGAGTTTCTTTCCCCTGCTAGTGGAGAGGTGCTGGAGAACCCTGGGGCACCCACACTTTGCCGCTGGGGAGGCTGTGACTGGGGTGCTGCTGTTCGTACCACACTTAAAACAAAAAAGAGGAAAGTACAGAAGGTCGAAAGAAAGGGAAAATACTTGAAAGCTTGAGGTCTGAAGCTTCACTCCACATCCCGTATTTTACCTCTTAACCGCGGGCAGTGCCTCTGAAGTTTACGTGCTTAAAACAACAACAACAAAATAATGCATTTTTTAACAGATGTTTTCTCTGTCAGGAGGGTCCCTCTTCTTGCTGCTCTTCCCTTCTGCTCAGTATCAGCCCAGCCCTTGCCCTTTGCCGTCAGCTCCATAGGAAAACAGCTGCAGAAAGCCTTATCCCAACCGGAATAAAATCATTATGACACAGCAAACCCAAACATGATGTGTGGTTTCAACAGCCCCTTGTGCCCAGCTCTGTGTTTCCTTTTGGCTGTGAGGATAAGGTTGAAGACCAGCCTACCAAGAACATTTTGGCTGACCATGAGGCACATGTAGATAGGACAAACTTTGAGCTGTTTTAAGCTCAAAGCCTGGTGGGAAGGAGGTTCTGGGGGTGGTGTTACTCCACATGCATATATGCTGGCAGCCAGGAGTTTCTCATGTGCACGGCAACAAAAAAATCTGTGTTGGAGGAGCATCAGTTTCAACGCCAATTGGAGTGTTTCTAGTGCTGCAAAGCATGGATTTTGCTTTGTTTTGCGTTGGTCAGGATATATTGAGTGAGACACCTGGTAGGAGGGAAAAAAAGGAAAATGGGCCATAGACACCCTGTGCTTGATGGAAGGGTGGCCAGAGGAGCACGAGTTATTTCTTGCTTCCCTTCTCGGGGATCTTGTAGAGGAGTAGGAAACAACATGTGAGGAGTGCTGAGGGAAACCCCATGTGGGGTCACAGCCAGGGCCAACCTCCCTTCTTCCTCTTCTTCCTCCTCCTCACGGCACCTCCCATTCCCTCCCAGTGCAAATGCATGATTGCATTGCAGATGTGAGCGTTGGTGCTGGGACGAGCTTGGCTGTAGGAGGGATGCGTATGGTTATTAATTTGGTGTATTGCTGCTGTTCTCTTGAGGCTCCCAGGCATTTAGGAGTTCCTATCCTTGCAAAGCCCAAGGAGAGTGCCATGGGCACGCAGAAGGCATTTCTCCAGTCTCGGGACATTGTCCCTGCAGTGTTTTCAAGGCTTGCACTGAACAATGGAGGCTTTAGAGCTTGTTAGAGAGGACAATCAGATATTTTTTCCCTAACAGAAAATGCTGGTGATTTTTAGATACACGGGTCACTGCTAACTCTCCCTCTAATACTTTCTGCTCGATACATACCAAAGGGGCAGAGCAGTCCGAGGCATGTCTGTCCTTGGGCTGAAGCCAAATGTTCATTTCAGTAATGCTATTTACTGGGAGACATCTTGATTAACAGAGCTTTATACTATATGAAATCACTACCAGTTATCTACTCCTAGTAATACCTAGACTGTTGGAACTTTTTTATTCTTTTTAAGCATTTTTACCCATAATCATCCACTCCTGTCAGGCATCGTGCCCTTCCCCAGGACATGACCTGCATCCCATGCACCTTGCAAATGTGTCCTGGGTGACGCGAAACCTGATGTGAGGCTGATCGGACGCTGACTCAGAAGGACCATTCTCACCTGTCCTTAAAGCTGATAAATTTTTGCATGTATCTCAAGAGTTTCACTTCTACCACCTAACGCAGGGAAAGAGTGAAGTGGCCCGGGTACTTTCTCGTTTCTCGTCGGCACAAAGCTGCTCGGCTGCGAGTTAGAAAACACACTCATTTCTGTAAATTCAGAAGCCGGTGCTGGTGGTACATTTTATTTTCACACAGCTTCTTCAGTGACCCCTAACATCTGCCTAACCCTTAAGCGTACACAAACCATTTCTGACTCGGGTTAGAGGGTGGAGGGATATTTTTGCTGCGCTCTTTTGGAAAGTGTGTTTGCTGTAGCTCTAGGCTACTGAATTTTTTTTCTAAGCGTTTTTACCTAGTGGATTTATGCACTCTAAGCATCTCGCTGGTCATCTTTTTCCAGCGAACAATGCCGGTTTTCTCCTCAATATTGAATGTGTCCGAGGTTGGCTCTTTTATTGCTTCTTTTCTTGTTGGTCTCTCAGAGTTTCAGAGTCTTCCTCCTTTGTCTTGGAAAGGAGCAGTGCTGAAAGCATTTCCACCTGGATGTTTGAATTATTTAAGTTGCAGGAACCAGACCTTTTCCCTCCTGAGTAGTTGTGGGTTTTAAAGGCTAAAATTGCTTCATCATGCCAAAGAGAAAGTATGCATAAATTATTTAGTTAAACCTGAGAAAATACAGACTTTTCTCAGTGATCTTTCAAGGGCTGCCTACTTAAATTTCAGAAGAATGGGCAGGGGTTTCTCACTCTCTCTCTCCTCTTTCTTTTTCTCGAAAAATATTTTAAGTACCTATTCAGCCTTTCCTCAGATAAAGCTGTGACCAAAAATTGTAGGGCTGGTTTTCGAGCAAGGGTTTATAATAGAAAGAAAAATGCTGTAGAAATCCTGAGTGCTCCTACTTCATCACGAACGTATGAATTGTCTCACCAGAGCAGGTAATGGGCAGTCGTGCCTGTTCCCAATGCCAAGTAAAGGTTTGTGTCAGCAGCAAAAGAGCTCTGTGTATTGGGATCTTATAGCTCAGCTGTAAAAAATACGTAAGAGCAATTTTTTTTTAACTGACTTTTGGCTTTTTTTTTTTTTAAATTAATTTTGGGCCAGATTGTGGTATTCTTGGTACTCTACACAACCCAAATGCCTTGCTGTGGGCAGTGAGGCTGCCTGAAGAGTCAAGTAGTGCTCCTACTGTAGCGGAATCCGTCCTTTTTATTAATTATTGTTTTTAAGGTGTAATGCTGCTGGTATTGAAGTTAATAAGAAAGGTCCCTTGGGCTACAGTGGAGCAGGAGCAGTGTTTAAACCTTCTCCAGGCCACCAGAAGGACCCACCAGCACGGGACCTGGTTCTGTCAACACAAGAGAAGTTTACAGGACTTGTCCCCTGTGTAAAGAAACCCGATCTTCGCCTGGCTGATGTCAATATTTCTGTCGCTGGCTGTGGGATCTAGATGAGGGTCAGATACAGGGATGTAAAAGAGAGGGGGAAAGAAACAACACATTCCCCTGTGAAGGTAGTTATTTGTTTTACTGTTTTATTAATAGAGTTGACTCCCAGGTTGTGTGTGGCAGTGAGAAGGGAAGGAGTAAAAAAATACTCTTAAAAGAAGAAATACGGACCCCGCTCCATGGCTGATGCTAGAGGGAACTCTGTTGCAAATCGTGAGGAGTTATCAGAGGGATAAGATTGCTGCAGGATCCATTTCTTCATTTTGCAAACAATTAATTTGGCCTGGCTGAAATTAAAATAATAATAATTTTAAAAAGCTGTGGTGTTGGGGAGGGCAGGCAGCCCCTTGGCCTTTGGTTGGAGTCGGGGACAGGGCTGGGAGCTGGAGGTGACAGCGGCCACCACGGGAGGGTGAAGTGTCAGAACTGCGACGGGTCCATCAGCTGGTGATTCATTACACGAGAGACACCGACACCGTGCATGGCAGTGACTTCATGTTTAGGGGATTGCGGCGTGCCCCGCGATGAATATGTATTTTCAGAATGAGTGTATTACACCAAAATCCCTTTGGTTTTTAGTCGACGGTGCCCTTACAATCAATCAGGTAGATGATACCATATGTGCAAAACCAATAGAGATCACAAAAATACATATTTATTCAAGCTGGTCCTTCAAGCTGTTGTGGTAAGTCAGATAAATTTTGCATGTTCTCAAAACTGGAGCAGCGACGAGCAGAAATCTGGAAAGGATGTTAGGAGCTATTTCCTAATACAAATCCTGCTTAACTGCTAGAAAATCTTCATAGTTTCTCCTACCAACTGCCATCTATTTTAATCAATAAGTTTGTCTCTTTTGTGCTTTAAGGGGAAAAGGAGCACAGCAGAAAAAAGAATCTTTGGGAGAAATAACTTTTGTAGCTGCAGTTTGGTGAGAGTGCGGGGACCCTGGCCTTCTCGTGCAAGTGGGGAAATAAATTGTTAAAAATCACGGTGTGAGATGGGGAATCAGCTGTAGCTGCAAGTCTCATTGCTTTGGTTTAGTTTCTGCCACAACCTGCACATTAGCATTTTCTCTCTCTGAATTATTGTGAAGATTTGTATTATATGTAATTACAATACAAAGAGGCTCTGCCAGATAAAGCTATTTGCTGAAGTACTGTTTTCAAAAAACACAGTCCTTTCACACTTTAACTTACACCTTTTCATTACCTGCTAATAAAAGTACAGTGGATAGATTTGCCTGAACATGTCTTGTTAAGAACATTAACCCCATGGGTAACTCTGGCTTTTTGAGATACAAGCTTTCAATTTTAATAATATCTCCTTAAAAAAGAAAAAGTCAAGTAGAGGTACTGAACTCTTTCTGTCCCTTTTTGCCGATGTTGTAAGCATCCTCATACCGTAGATAACAGAGTTAAGTATAGAAAATGCATTGTGGCCAGGCTCCCAGATCCGCTGCTGCCATGTGAATTATAAATCTTACAAACAGGGGTGATACATCATTTTTTATTAAACTTATAACATGACTGCTGCACAAATAGTGTTTACATAGAAGGGTATACATTTAATTTACTCTCTGGGAACATTTCTAAAGAATATAAATTGCATTTTGAAAGCTTCCTTCTCCATAAAGTTCATCAATTTTTTTCCTTTTTTTTTTTTTGGCATTTTAATTGGAGCATCCAATGCATGTCCTTACTCAAAGTATCAAAGACCAAATATCTATGTTGTACGGTTATAAAATCAACTCTAATTTTCTTCCTATGAAGTACCAGATAATCAGCCTGTAAATTTTACCTACATTACCATGAGGATGCGGAGCTATAAATTCAAAACAGTATGCAGGTTGGTGAAAATTGAGGTCTAGGCAGCAATGTATGTCCATAAACTTTTCTCAGGTTATTGGAATAGAACAAATCAAAAGCTGTTCCTGGTTGCATGATATTCTCTTTTGATAGACCGGGCTGCTTGTTGTTAGCAATCCAAGTGCAGAGGTTAGTCAGAGCAGAATGTAATTTCTAGCAATCTGACAGACCTGCGGATTGAAGCGGCAGGTTTTCCCTTCCGATTTCGGGGAATTGCTTCTTACTGTGACAAATGATTAGCTGTTATCTCGGACTGAATTTGATTTCTACAAGCAGCTGAGTCAGGTAACTTTGCAGCATTTGAGGAGGATTTTACAGGAAATGAAATCAGCTCCCTAGTCACATGCAGACCAAATGAAATCTTCCCGTTGGGGTAAAAATTGTGCTTTTGGTTAACTACGGGTGGGTTTACCCAACATATTGATGATTT
>VWYH01003811.1:1381929-1386929 GCA_013399365.1 Pampusana beccarii | reverse complement strand
GAGAATAACGTGGGAAAGCAAATGGGCTCTAGAAAGCTTCTCCCTTCTACATGTTAGAAAATATTTGCAATAAATAATTCATTAATAATATTTGTAATAAATAATTCACCAGCCGATGAGTCGTCCTCCTACCTCCTCAAATGAGAGACTATTTAGGAATTACCAGCAGATAAGGCAGTAACTTCTGCCCTGGTTTTTTTCCTACCCCTGGACAGACAGGGCCAGGAGCCCATTCCAAGCAACCTTCTCTTTTACCACCCCTACAAACTAACCCCCCCATATCAGATACACCCCCAAACTCTTCCTGCAATGAGAAAAGTTTGGAAATTTTAGGAAAACATTCAAACTTTGTTTGGGAGGGGAGAAGTCAGGTGTCTGGGTATCATTTAAGTGACGAAAATACAACTTCTTTAAGTCCAGAGAGCAAACTGAGCAGACGGAGCGTATTTAGGACAAACTGTAATTAAATAATGCTTTGGATTTTTGACTTCTTTATTGTAATTGGACTCGTTATACAGTGAGGTATTGGTCAGGTGGGAGTGATGGTGGCAGAATTAGGCCCTAATTAAATAGTTAAAGTGTAAATATGTAATGATATCTCTAAAGCTAACCAGCTAGAGGAGGGTGTAAGATAAAGGTGAAGCAAATCTTTGTGGCCCTACAGAAGAAAAACGTAACTAAATAAGTAACCAGCCCGCTTTTGGGGTACTTTGTAAATAAATGAGGAATGTGATGGAAGAAAGCAGATGGGTGCTATTTCTTTGCTTAGCTCTACCCCAAAGCCTCAAGGAGAGGGTGTGACCTTTGTTAGCAATGTGACCTTAACGTGTTAATTGAAGCTGGCCAGAAACAGGGGCTACGGGTGGCACTGTGGCGAGGGGCTCCTGGACGGGAGTGCCAGGAGCTCGGGATCTACCAGACGTGTCCTTTGCACTTGTGCAAGCACACAGGCCACTTTATCTGGGCCCGAAAAAAGCACAATAGGACCCATTATACGGCAAATAGGCCCTGTACACTACGTCCTTTTGACCACACATGGCCCAGGCTTCATGAAAGGGTTTCATCTCTTCTTACATCACGAGACTGGTAGCATAGTGGAGGGGCTTGTCCTACAGCACACAAAAATGCGAGGGTCCCGAAAAAGCACAAAGCCTGCGATTCACCACCCTGTAGTAGTCTCGAGCAGACCACAGGTCAATTCAACAGGCTTCCTGGTGTCCCGTCCCACCTCCCGGGGCTGTGGTTCCTCCAAAGATGGCCTGTGCCTCACGGGGTGGTGACTTCTCATATGCGACGTCAAGAGGAACGTGGGCCCAGTGTGCAATCACCTCTGCCACCGGGGAAGGGAGGAGGAAATGTGGAGGTGAGGCCACGCAACGTGGAAGGCTGGTGGTCACACCGTGTCCTTATAAGCGGATGGGGAAGTGACTCAGAAGCAGCTTTGCTGGGCACAGGGAGAGTAAATAGTGGTTTTGGGGCCCTGAGGGGGTAGGTGTTCCGCAGAGGACACATAAATCCCATAGGTAGGTCAAGTGGGCTGACAGGCAATGAAGGTGGAGGGAGGTGGCCTTGGTCCCACCATCCCATCCTCTGTGGGCAACAGCAGTGACACCCACACCCAAGTGGCTGACTTAGGTGAAAGCTTTCGTAGAACACCATGATGCTGGGTAGGGGGATGCGCTGGTTCCTCACTTTACCCAGAGGCCTTTTTGTGATGCTCCTCGGTGTCCCCGGTGCCAACCAGCCATCCCTGACAATAAGCTGGTGCTGTGGGCTTCACCCTAAAGCCGTTTCAAGAAGCCCATAGATGGAGACCTCAGAGCAGTCTAATGGCACCGTGTGGGGGCTTTGCAGATGCCCTCGGGGGAGCTGATGTCTGTGCAGGACGTGTCGTGGGAAGGAGCACGTTCTCCTGCCTTTTCTCCTTGGCTACGGTTTTCTTGTAGCTATGGCTTTCGGTCTGTGGGGCTTTCATTTGTGTACATAGGCATGTCCTTGACCCACCGCATCCAAGGAGGGACAAGCTGGCTTTCACAGAACTTAAGCTTCATCGCTGCTTAAATTTGAGTACTGATTTTTTTTTTTAATGCCTTTTTTGCTCTTGTGATAGTGTGCACATGAGAAAATGTACTCCTCCAAACAGGAATGGCAAAATCAAGCCAAGAAAGCACGCATGAGCTTATAGAGAGTCCTCTGAAAAGCAGGTATTCCTATTCCCCACATTTTTAAAATATTTTAAGTTTTGACGCATGTTGGCCCAAAATAATTATTTACTCTGTACAACCAGTAGTAAAAAGAACCCAGAGGGAAATTCTGGCAAAGTTATTTCCACACATCTTCAACTGAGTGTGATTCTAGTCAAAATTACATTGATGTAAATCATGGTCTAAGAAGCTTCATTTAAGTCAATAGTTACACTGGCGTAAAACTCGCATGTATATAATTTAAATCAGCCCTCCTTGGAGCTGTGCATGTGTGGCAAAATTTGGACCTAAATGTTGCAGAAATGAATTAATAAATGCACGGAACGTTCAAAAGTTGTAAAATTAAATATACATCTGTGAAAACAGCTATCCAATTACGTAGCTGCACATTTGCAAGATGCATTTTACACTTCATGTGGAATTAAACTATTAGTAAAAATCTGTCTGCAAATAGTGACACTTACTTTAAAAGATCACATGGACTTATATTGTTTCATAATGCATCTAAAATAGCAGTTCCTGAAACATCACTTCCACTTTAACAAAATGCGCTACTCTCACAGTGGCTTAAAATCTATTTTCCTGAGGAAGGACTATTGAAGTACAGAAGTACTAAGCTGGGAAGGGTTGGGTTAACACATGTAATTTTTTTTCTTTCATTGGACTTCCTTTTTGCCAACTTTACCTTGTATAAATAATTTTGCCTGTGAGAGTCTTTACATGGAATGCAGATTGACTATTACTTCCTGAATAGATTTAAATTTAACACCAATTTAGTCACTGTAGTATTCCTATATTGGAAATAACAGCTTCCATAGGACTTCTACAAAGTGCCAGAAATATGATCTCATATGTGGAAACAAATTTAAATGTGTTTTCTTTTACATGTTTTCTTTTTGTATATTTTCCCCACCTATGTTTCCCTTGTTTCCCAAATTCTCCCCTGTGCTCCAGGGCTGTGAGAAATCTGGAAAATTACCTGGTGAAAAAAACCCCTAGCTTTTAATAAGAATTGCCAGTCTCACAAGCATTTTTATGTTAAAGCTTGTTGTTTTTCGTTTAAATCAGGCTAGTTCTCTTTCCCAAATACCAGATGCTTTTAAGAAAAACCCGGGCTGTTCCATTCATAATTTCTGAACTGAAACGTGAATGCCAATAATAGAAGAGAGGTTTGATCAGGAGTCTGGAAATCATTTATTTAGCTTGAATGTTGAGAAAGTCATTGGCTCCTGCTTTGGGAAGTGGTATTTCCCACGAGGTGCTGGGGTAGCCCTGACCACTGGGCTGGGCTTGCCAGACAGGGATGGGGCTCGGGGAGGACCACAGCTCCTCAAATTGTCCTTTGCTTTCTGTGGGGATGTGGAGGGGCCAGGTCTTGGCCCTGAGACCTGCCAGCTCACATGGGAGGGCAGTGTGGAGTTGCCACCTCCCCATCCCCATGGTAGAGCTGGAGAAAAGCATCCCTCACGTACAGCTAAAGCACTACGGGGGTAGGGTGTGCAGTGACTTTCTCTGTTCTCCCCTATAAGACCGTGCTAAGTAAGGCTTAATCTTTGTTTCCTCCTTTCTTACTCAAAGAACCAAAACCAGATAAAACAAAACAACAACAAAAAAAATCCCACCTCAGAATGAGATCGTAGTTCAATGCATCATGGTTTGGATGCAAATGTACATTTTCAGTGGGTTCCTTGGCTTATATGTCAGGCACTATTGGAATTTTTTTAGTGATTTGGCAGTTGGATAGTATGGTTTCCAACTACTTCTTCATCAGCTTTTGAGGCAAATAGAAAAGAGCTAATAATACACTTCAGTTTGCTCTCCGGGCTTGGAAAGCTAAGCAACCAACTCGCTTGGAACTCTTAATACTCCTCCTCTTGCCTGCCTCCTTCTCTTTGCCATCAGAAATGTCTGTAGGTACAGCTGAAGACCACCCTCTGTAGGTGGGCAGCACCTTGCCTGCTCCCTGGCAGGAAGAGAAATTACTGTGGGTCAACAAGGTGACACACCTCATCATGAATATTGTCTTTATTCAGCTTTCTGCAGTGCTTTGCTTGGTGCTTTCCCAGGTAGGCTGAGTCTTACCTGCTCACCTGTCTCCCAGGCCACCAAAGGAACACGGAGTGGTGTTCAGCTGTAGGGTGGTGGGTAAATAATAATGGTGGTGGGTGTTTCTCAGTAATGCTGAATGCTTTTCAAACTTGCTGAAAGTTGTGAGAAAAGATGAACAAAAGAGTAGACAAGGGATCCCTCCCCTTTAGGGGACGAGCCTCCCAGGGAGCAGGAGAGGAGCTTCACCCAACACCCCACGTTTTTGTGATGGCTGTGATGCTGCAACAGCCGTGAAATTCGCAATACTCCATGTCTGTGAAACTCACCCCCTAGGCGTGTCCTACCGAGGGCTGTGTTGGGGGAAAAAAGAGGGATACCAGTTAGCAGATTGTCTGTCTGGTGGTTTGCTTTTTTCTTCTTCGTCCCTCTACAGCATCTGTGCTTCTTGGGTCATCCAAAGATGCTTCTTCCATGAGTCTCAGATATCTGATAGGAAGCCAGTGAAACCTTGAGGGTGCAAAGTGAAACAGCTCAGAGATTGACAAAAGGATAACTTGAAGCTACAAGAAGAGCAGAGCATGGCCTATGAGGGAGAGTGATGGTCTGTAGAAGAAGTAGGAATATTTGAAGGGGCTATAAACTCACCCTTTCTCCTGCCTTCTGTAGTGGTGTCCTCTCCATCATCACAGTTCATATTATGCAAGAACTTCTAAGTGACGTAGGAGGATCTCCGTAGCTATTTAATGT
>VWYH01003811.1:1374429-1376929 GCA_013399365.1 Pampusana beccarii | reverse complement strand
GGAGCATTCAGATTTGGACTGAAAACTTAATTCATGAGGTCAAACTCGTATCAAGGATGAATTTGAATATTTTCATTTTTTTTTTTCCAAGAGCAGCCTTATCTCCTCTAAACCTTTTGCATTCCACTATATCTTAATTGAAACGTAGGTTCTGTACTTTCTGCTCAGGGATTTTGATAAGTGTTTGCAGACTATGTAAACTTCTGCATAATAACTTTTACCGAGCCAGAAGGTTCCTTAAACTCCTTTAGTATCATTTTGTGCAGTATTATTCTGCTCTCTAAGATAATGTGTTATCAATACTTCATAAGATAGCTTCAACTCAGGAAGGGTAAAATTCATAGTTTCTTTCAAACTATATATTTTTTTTTAAGGTTGTAGGCCATAGATCAGGCAGCTGCCAGCAAACAGATAATCTTGATGCCTAAAATGAAACTGAAGCAAGAAAAAAGGTGCCCAGCTTCTAGCCAGGGGGAGGGAGGACTTGGTTAGTAAGTTAGTGCTATCAGGAGCAGCAAGCAAAAGTCAGTTTTTTCTCTCTCTTAAAAAGTTTTTCTGTTCATTGTGAGTGTCAACTTGGAGAAGAAAAAATAGGAAAAATATTCCAATGGCTTAGGTTGAAGAAAATCTTCTTTTTCCCTATTTATTTTCCACCTCTTGGCAAGGCTGTGCCGTTGTGATGGGCTGGGGTTATTGCCGTGGCAGGGGGGTGGCAAAAAGGGAAAGTTTATGAGAGAGCTCTTAGAAGGGGTGGAGACCTTTTGTTTCCTGATTTATAGAAAAAATTATGATTATTTTTTTTTTAGCTATCTCCCAAGGCAGAAGTTATTTAAAGCATTCTTAGAAAACAGATGACCCCCCCCCCCCCCAACATAAAAAAAGAAAAAATGGGAAAGATTTGCTTACATTTCTGAACTCTCTTTCCAATTGTGACAATCAGGGCAAAGAAATTTATAGACGGAATTGGGAAAAACAGGAATAAAAATGAGACACCTAAAATAAATTTAGAGAAAATCAGTGTTACATAAAAAATTTCAAAAACTGAAGTTTTAAGGCAAATTGCACCAGGCAAATATGCGTCTGTGATGGAAAGCAGCACAATAAGTAATGCTCAGGAGTTATATTATTGGCTGTTTTCAGTTAACAGACCTCAGCTTGAGCCTGAGAGCTTTACTCAGGTGAGTAACCCGGGGTTACCTGGGTCCCACTGAGGCTGGAATTCTCCGCACCACGTCATCTTCCATCTTAACGCTCCTCACGTGGAGCAACAGATATTATTTACCTGATGACATGCAAAAGCGCTAAGTACTTTGATAAATGTGAAACACGATATCTCCTCAGGCGAGGGTAGAGGACGGTTTGGCTCACGGGATACGTGGATGTGTTTTGCAGACACATGGACTGCACAGCAAAACCCTCTGGTTATTTGTTCAAAGTTGCAAGCTCTTCATTGCAATTATTTTCCTTTCCTAAAATTAAAAAAAAAAAAGGTCAAGCACAGCACCGGTTTACCTTTCAAAGGATGAGTTGTTTTATCAGTCCTAAACGCTCGGCTGCCTTTGAAGAAAATGTTGGTGTTGTGCTTTTAAAAAATAATAAAAGTTACGGGATCCCTTTGAATTTGGCAAATGTTGGCAACATTGGCAGGAAAGACACAGAGCGTTTCAAAGTTCTGGTATGAAGAAAAAGATTCTGAATAAAACAATTTTATGTGATTTTGCAGGTGGTTTGAGCTATCATTTTATATGTACGTTTGTACCACTGCTCATTGGAATGTTCATATAATACTGACCTAATTATGCATAGAAAAAAGATAAGCCATTTACTTGATTCATTTCTTCTTTTTAAATCAAGAAAGGAACAAAAAGGCTCCTATTTTCTGAAAGAAATTGTTCGCTTTTATTGCAGAAAAGTAGCAGCTTGTGCAGAACTAGAACTGTAACAATTTTATATTCCAAAGGTTTTGTGTGTATTCGGTTAGTTACAGTAATTATACCCAATAACTGACAGCCAAAATCACGTAGGAGAAAGCAAAGGCTGTTTTCTCACACAGGCCCTGCTGCAGAACATCTGCTGAGAGATTTGCATATTAATTAACCCATATTAACTCTAATTATTCTGGGAAATTATCAAATAAATTGAATTTTCTAATTTTAACCTTTCTTTTACTTGACGCGTGTCGAGGCTGAGAGGACGCACCAGGCTATCTCACCTGGGCAATGAGCAAAGGATCTTTTCTTCCTTTTTTTTTTTCTTTTTTTTCTTTTTTTCTGTTTTTTTTTTCCTCTCTCCCTTAGACCTGGGGCAGCCTGGGGAGCTTTTGTGTGCCTGGTGCTTTTTTGGCTCCCGCGCTCGGTCGGGTCTCGGCGCATTTGCTGCGCGACGGCACATGTGTGCGTGTGAGCACAGATGGTGGATTTATACAGGGGTGAGGAAAGGTGGTACCTCCGAACAGTTGAGCAAACCTTAAGTTTTGTTGTGTTTTTTTTTCTTTTTTTTT
>VWYH01003811.1:1365052-1374399 GCA_013399365.1 Pampusana beccarii | reverse complement strand
TTTTTTTTTTTTTTTTTTTTTTTTCTCCCAGCCTGTTGTTTAGGCCTGAGCAAATAAATGGGAGTTTAATTCAATTAGAGCCTGGCTTTAGTCAGTTGCCTCATGACAGAAATTATTCAATATTTTTTCCCCTCCACATTGTTTGGTTTACACATCGCTGACTCCCTCGCTTTTGTGCTCTGTTTAGAGTGGCCGTAATGCGGGGAGCTTTTGTGTCTGCCGTGTCGCCGTCCCTTTCACCGCTGTCTGGTTTTGTCAGTCCTGAGGTGCAACGATGCTATTTTGAAAACAAGAAAGGTTTTAACGTATTAGGAATGGGGCCCGCGCTTGCACAGCAGCAAAACGTTGGAAACAAAGCTCATAAGCCAGGACTGGTGACCGAATTGCAGCCAGATGATGATGCGGGGGATGTTCTCGGGGGGCTTGAAGGCCCTGGGCTCCCAGGCCACCATGTGTGGAACCTGCGGCCTTGCCACCCTCCTTGCCAAAGTCGGTGGCATCAGCATCTTAGATGTGCCCAAAACACCCACAGAAAGCTCTTCTTGGGAGCTTTAGCAGCAAGCAACACCTCAGGAGGAAGGCTGGTGGGGCCTAATTTCCACCTTAATGGTTGCCACCTCCTCCCCCCCATCTCCTCTCCTTGGAGCTGGGCAGGTGATGCTGGGTGGCAGTTTATCCTCCCAGCAGAGCTCATCCCCCCCATTATTCCCACTAATGGTGGGACCTGTTAGACACGAGATTTCCTGTTGACACCAGGAAACTAGAAAACAAGGAAAAAAAAAAAAAGAAACAAACCAAACCCAACCCAGCCAGGGCTGAAAATAAGCAGGCAGAGATTTTCAAGGCAATCGTGTTGTTGGTTTTTTTTAGAAAAATGGTTGGTTTGTTTGTTTGCTTGGTTGGTTGTTTTGGTGGTTTTTTTTTTTTTTTTTTTTTCATTTTTTGTTGATTGGTTGGTTGGTTTTTTTTTAAAATGGAGAGGCTAGAGGTGCACAACGCTTCTGCGTGGAAATCTGGAGGGTTTTTTCCAGAGAAGTATGTCTTTGGGAGGCGAGATGTGGCTACATCAGCAGAAGGTAGGGTTAATATCTAAGGGTTTTCTCTCTAAACTTCTAACAAGGCAACGATCACTTCTCCTGAGCTGAAATACTGGGTTGTTTAGGCTCTAAATTGTGGGTTAAATGCAATATGAAAAATGAGTCAGATGTGTAGCTATTAATCTTTGGGGCGGAGGAGGATAAAATGCCAGCAGATACAGAACTTCTTAAGAGAAACAGAGAGTCATTATAAGGTTGCCTTTTTTTACGTGATGGTATTACTCATTTTAAGTTACAAAATGACCAGTCTGTGATTTCTGAACATTTCAAGGCAGCCCAGCTTTTATTGACTTTCTACCTACTACATGGTTATAAAGTTGAGCAACCTTTTTAGAAGAAGGTGATAGACACAATATCTATTTATGCAAGGACACATTTCCCTTTTCTTTATGTTCTATTTATTCAAGGTTTTGTTTCCAAGGTCTTATTACTATAAAACTTAAAGCAAGACAAGGTCTGCCCTCATGTCAGATAACAACACCAAAACAACTCTGATGGTTCAGTAGCTTATTATTTCATACTTCCAGGTTTTAAATAAATTACAGTTATTTTCACATTCCTCCTGAATATCCTTCAGGCATGATAATAAGTGCGTTTTTCTGAAAAGGCTGTTAATATTTCTTTTCTCCTCTTTGATTTTAAATATTTTGTTGAATTGTCACGTAGTATAATAATTAGAGGGGGTCTTGCTGAATTTCTTTCAGTGTGATGCTTATATTGTTTAGCTTCTTGACATATTTTACTAATCATTGCAGAACTGTTGGCAAATAGATTGTAAATTACATCGAAACACAGAAGTGCAGCAATAGTTTTAGCATCTTTTCTCCAGGATTCCTTTGCTGCAGTCTTGCAGATTCCTTTTTTTTTTAATTCAGTCATCAAAGGCAATTATTGACTTGGGTTTTGAAGTGCAGATTATCAAGGTATTATTTCTTTAGAAGTGCGATACTGTAGACTGTAGAAAGCAAGAGGACCTGAGTAATTTTCTAAAGAAGAGAAGGCACTAGTCTCAATGACTCAATGAATGACAGGTTTAGGGTTGTTTTCTTTTTTTTTTTTTCCCTGAAGCATCACTATAATGTTTCGCTCCTTTTTTTTTTTCCCTACCTGGGTTAAATAAGGTCGTCAACACTTGTAATTTTACTAGAGGGAAAGAAATCCATCGTTTTAGTTTTTGTTTTTTAATGTGTATTTACAGTGTGGGTATAAAGTTACTGTATTACAGTATGGGAATAAATGGATGTGAACAATTTAAGGTCTGGCCGAGCGATGTGCAGTACCAGATTCTGGTTCCGATGGAGTGAAGGGGATTGTATCAAAGTACCGCAGAAGAAGCAATCAATGTTGAAAAAGAGAAGAAGTTGACAGAATGATTCCCTCCTTTTCTCTTCCCTTGACTGCAGTGGGGCTTCCAGTAAAATATAGAACTTATTTAATTATTTTGTCATGTATTTACTCCATTCTAACTTTGAATATTAGAGCCAATGAGCCAAGGTGATCAGTAGTATGATGTAGATATGAAGTCTCCGAACCCTCCTGGCTCACACAGTGGGATTCAGCATGGAGAAGAGAAGGTTCTGGCAAGACCTTATTGCAGCTTTTCTGTGCTTGAAAGGGGCCTACAAGAAAGGTGGGGACAGACTTTTGAGCAGGGCCTGTTGTGACAGGACAAGGGGTGATGGTTTTAAACTAAAGGAGGGGAGATTTAGGCTGGATATGAGGAAGAAATTGTTGTCCCTGAGGGTGGTGAGAGCCTGGCCCAGGTTCCCAGAGAGGTGGTGGCTGAACCATCCCTGGAGACATCCCAGGCCAGGCTGGACGGGGCTCTGAGCAACCTGAGCTGGTGAAGATGTCCCTGTCATGGCAGGGGGGGCGCTGGGGGAGCTGGGAAGGGCCCTTCCAACCCAAACTGTTCTATGAGTCTATGATGTGCAGTGCATGGCCCCATATGCCCAGGATTTGGTCAAGGTCCCAAGGGCTGTCCTCTGAAACCTGAGGTGAGAGGAATTGGGAGCACAGTAGTCATTTGTTTTGGTTGGCATGTATCAGATACTGTGGCACTTGTTTCTAGTAAGTACTTCCCACTTAGAGAAATTACTGCTGCAGCTGAAGTTTTGCAGTAATAGGGATTTATCAGGTGCATCCAATGCTGTTTGCCTCTGATGCCATTCGCAGCCATTTACAAAGGATCTTTCCATTCACTTTAGGTAGTCAGCTGTGTGGATGTTAAGAACCTGTATATTCAATGGTCCATGGTTTGAACGATGTCTGGTAACACAGACTTACACAGCACATAATGACAGCTTTGAAGAATAAGTCTTAAGGGATTTCTGGAAACATTTCTTTGGAATTTTTATTTTACAAAGTAAAATCTTCAATGTACTATACTTGGATAATTCCACCTTTCCTCCTACCTGCCTGTCTAACAGATATGCAGCAACTGCTTCTGCCATTGTGGTAACAGTGGATTTGACTTCCTCTTGTTTGAGAATGGGGGACAAGTTGACTCATTTGACAGAAACATAGAAACCACTCATCCACAACCACTCAGCCACCATCCCAGCCTTTCTTGACCATTAAAAAAAAAAAAAAAATTGCTTTCTTGATTCTAGATTTACTTGATGGGTGTAAAAGTCGACTTTTTTTTTTTTCTTTATTTCTACCTTTTTTTTTTTCTTACTAAGTACATCTTCACTTAACCTTAGGACAATTTGATTTTTACCTACGAAATCCACTAGCTGGGGGCTCCCTTCTCAAGTACTGCCACCTCCCTCATAATGGTGGGAATGTAACGAATTCTACCCAATTCTCTTCCAGTTGTGGACTGTGATGTTCTGCTGGCAATTATAAACTTAAATTCTTACAAGGAGATTGTGGAAGAGCTGGGTTCCTAAGAAATAATCATGTTCAGCTGTTTTAGGTCTGCCTGGTT
This sequence comes from Pampusana beccarii, assembly GCA_013399365.1. Lineage (NCBI taxonomy): Eukaryota > Metazoa > Chordata > Aves > Columbiformes > Columbidae > Pampusana > Pampusana beccarii. Next base: position 1,370,370 of record VWYH01003811.1, on the reverse strand, counting down.
GTGACAGCATCGCACAAACTGTATTTCAGGCCCTTCACAGCAAGAGAGCAAAGCTCTCAACAGGCATGTAAGGTGGATAGATGGCAATTCAATGTCTTCCAGAAATGGCTGTGCCCATGTATTTCAACAGGAATTATCCTTTGCTGTAGAAGTTATATTGTACTTTTGTCAGGACTCTTCAAGAATGTGAGATTGTATTCCCCAAAAAGTTACACACAAAAATATCTGGACCTCAGAAAACCATATTTTCTTCTTTAGTTAAGAATCTTTTCTTTCTACTTAAAAGCTAAAAACAATGATGAAGATAACAAAAGTATCCCTGGGACAAAAGATAACAGGCAACGATATACGGTTCCAGCTCCTCTTTCATCTTCTCTGTCCCTCATCATCAGTCACTGCACTTGAGGAGGGAGAACTATCAGACTTGGAACTGTTCTAGTCCAGTAAAAGCTTTGATTTCCCCCCACCTCCACCACCCCCCACCACAATTCTTAGGCAAACTGCATAGGAGTCATCGCTACCATTTGCAAACAGCCAGGAAAAGGAAAGGGGATAAAATATTCACCTCCAAAGTCAAGGCTGAATGAAGCTATGCATCTATATTTCTCTTTCAAGGACATCATCAAAACTCATGGAGGCAATGCCATCCACTGTAATCCATGAGGCTGTATAGATTTTAAGGTAATAAAGCAAATGCAACTGTCAGTCTCCAAACTGAAACCGCGGTAGCCTTTTTAACTAAAGAGAAAGTTATTTTTTTCTTTTCTGAAGAGGCTTCTTCTTCAAAGACCCTATTGATGGGAAGGTAGAAGGAAACCTGACATCATTTTGGATTCTTCCCAGCCTACCTTCAGGCATCTCTTTCTACTGCTTCTTTCATGGAGGCACTCAAGTCTTGGTGTGACAATTTAAAAAATATGAAGCCTCTGGGCTATTATGAATTTCTGTCCCCAGAGAGAAACGCGGCACAAATCTGACGTGCTAGGAGACTCAGAGGAATGGTCTCTCTTCTGTTGTTTTGAGACAGCTTGAGACTGAGGGTGATATTGTTGTAGGGGGTGAAACCCCCATCAGTTTTTACAAGGGGTAACTCCAAACTGCAATGGAGTACCGGTGGGGATTTCAGAAATGCAGGGAAATGAGGAAAGAAGTGTAAGGATGAGGGTGAGAAGTAAGAAAGCACAGGGTGATGGAGGATATGTTGGCAGATGCCAATAGACAGCTTGGGTGATTCTGCGGATGACATGTGTTTTCCAGACAGAACAATGGCATCCAAACTGCTAATCAGAACACAGGGTTGGCTCCGGCTCTCTGCTGTAAATCTTGCATTCTCCTGTCTTTTCTGTAGCCAGATTTTTCAGTCGGTCAGTAGAAAAAGTGGACCAAATTCTGTAGTTATCTGGAGCCTTTTTATCGAAGTCAGTGAAGTGGTTTAAAATTACTGTGATAGTAAAAGGAAGGTGGTTTTGTCAAAACGCATGTTTGAAAATACTGATGATTTCTCCTATATAAAACCTAAACAAATGTTGTGAACTAGGGACTCTGTGGCCAGATTCATCCTGTTTTCTAGTTCCACAACATCTAGAGCATGGGAAGAAACACATGTGCTTTGAAAAGTTAAAAAGATTATTTTATGCCTATCCATCATCAGCAGGACTCAAATTAAAATAAATGCCATTAAACGTATGACAGTCCCTCACTAGAGCTCACAACTGTTCTTCATCTGTCTTGTCTTGTTTGCTTGTCTCTCCAGTCCTCAAAAAGATTAGACTATTCTTTTATTTTTAAACTATACCAGTAGGATCACTCCAAGAATAGTCCTGTTCTCTCTTCTATGTTTAAAGAAAGAGAAAAGCAGGTTTTGTGCAGGGAAAGAGACGTGTGAATGTATTAACCTGCACTATTATGGAGAGAATTTTCTTCTGTCATTTGATTTCTCATAAGATGATGTACTTGTAATTTCTAAGACCCTAAATTCTAAGACCCTAAATTTCTAAGTCCCTGAATACTTAAAAATCGTCAAAATCAGATCAAGTATACAATTAAGCAACAAAAACATCTTCTTGAACATCACGAGCATTAGAGTCATACCAATTCCATACTCATTTCAAGCAAAAACTGAAGGTATATTGTCTTCCTCCAGGCTATGCTTTTGTTTCTCCTGTGAGCAAGCTCTATAAACTACCAGGAGAAAAGGCTATCTTGAAGGATAAATAAATAATCAATTATTTATGTTTCTAAAAGCATTCAGTTGTGCTCTTAATGCTGTGTAACCATTTAAAAGTATGTACTCAGCAGAGAAATTCCAGTCTGGGAATCATAGTGTAGGTGATTTAATCAACACCCTCAAGACTCACAGGAAGACAAATCTGCTCCTGGTCACCAACATCCAATAACGGGCCTGACATTTCAGTGCAGAGACAGTCATAAGGAAAACAGAGATTGGATGACCACACAATTGCCAAAATTAATGTCTCCCAATCAAGATACATAAACCTTGATGAATCGTGTTGTCGTTAGCAGGAACAAGGAGACAAACACTTCCTGAGAAGAGAAGCCAAGAGCCTCACCAATGTGTAGTGAATCTCATCTGACAGTGCAACTTGTGTAATGGCCTCAGGACTTCAGCTAAAAATATAAATAGAAAAAATATAAACTAATTTGCCTGCATGATACAGGAGCGTTCGTTGCCATTGGAGTTCAAAATAATCTCACAGCCTCTTGAAGTCTGTAGCAGGTTTGTTATTGGGGTTCAAAATATAATCACAATTTCTTGTTGAAGTCTTTAGCTATACACATATTCCAAAGCATTTATGTGTAAAGGCAACCTGGCAGGGTGAGATACAGGCATGAGCATCAGCTTTTAGGCTTCAGGACTAAGTATTCCTTGAGGTCTGCATTTCAGATTTCTCTATCTTTTTTTTTTTTCCTTCCAATACCACATCTTAAGGACAGTTGAGGGCCCGTCTGTGGGCAAAATTGTCTTTGAAATTCTAAGTCTTCCTGTTTGTGGAGTTTACATGTTGATGGTACATCCTATTAGAAGCACCATTCCCATAACAATTACGTTTGCATGAGAGATTTCCAAAAATAATGTGGTTTTATTATCAGTGTACCTTCCCTGAGAACAGTGTTTATTCTGGTGGGAAAAGAGTGGGTGTTCCCCAAACTTCCTGTCGTATCACTTGTATCGTCCTCATTTCTCTTAGGATGAGAGACACTCATTAGTAATAGAACAGAAGAGATAAAAATCAGACACACAAAAACCAGGTAAGGCCTTTCTGTTTAGAGTCTGCAGATGACAAAGGCAAGGAAATGTAAAGATAATGCTGTTACTTCTTTCTTAGATCGTATCATTTATACTTAATGTACTGCATAGTGTTGTGAGCATTAGAGGATTCTGCAATCAGAGTAAGAAAGCATTAAAAAAGCGTTTTCTTATCTATGTGCAGAGTTTGCTTATGCTTAAGTCTTTTTGCCCTAAGTCCTTTGCGCACACCAAGCCCAAACAGTCATGACTTGGGGACCTCCAAGAGCCAGTTGGAAGAAAGCAGTTTCTTCTCTTGTGTTTTTGGTTTGGCCAGGCTGCTTCTAGGGCTTCTCCCATGGTTTATCCTCTGGTCATCCCACTGGCCACTCCTGACTGGGGTTTTCTGCACGTAGATAGGTCTTAAAAAGTGGGGATGAAACAGAGTTTTCACAATCCACTGAGGAGAAGGGCATATTTTCATACTTACATGGGCACTTTCATTTTCGGCTCGTCTGGTGACTTAATTGCCACCTTTGAGCAACCACTTGTGTTACAGGAAAACCAGGGAGTGATATGACCGGCGACCTGACCATTTAGCACACCTGAAGTGGTTGGGCATTTCCCCATAGGATTCCCCCGGATGCCTTGACCGAGGCTGTGCAGAACGGACCAGTCGTCCCCATCCCGTGGGATGATGCACGTCGCCTTTCCCATCCCTCATTCTGCAGGGAGCCGTTTGCATAAATTCCTTGCAGATCAGGGAGAAAATTGATCCCCTACTTTTCACTTCCCTTCTTTTACTGGTTGTCACAACCTTAACAGTACTTGACATCAATGGGAGTTACGTTGTGGATTGGGGGCAGTGTTTGGCCCTTAAGCGTAGTTTTTGCATGTTAATACATTAGCAACTGATGTCTTATTTGTTCAGTAACTGACAGAATAATGTACAGAAAGCACGTAAGTATGAAAAGGGGCTAGTTAGGTAATGTTGAGCAGAACATCTTCAGGACAACACTGCAACCACTGTATTTCAAATGTCAGGCTAATTATTATCAACATTTAAATGTTAGCGTGGGCCATTTTTAATAGTGGAATTTTTTCAGCAGGTACCATTATGGAAAGAAAATGTCACATGTAGTTCTGCCATCACTTTGTTCAAAACAGTACATAAAACAAGGAAATTCTTTCTAGAGACAGCAAAAAGAATGTCTTGTTTGCTTAAACCTGACTGCAAAATTAATCTGTCTGATGATACTATTTGGGGTATCATTTATTTTAAGGAGGCATGGAGAAAGTTTGCTAGAATATAACAGTTTCAACTGAAAATAACGCTTGTCAGAGCTGAGGCCAGAGCCTTTTACATACAGTTTTTTTGGAGATTCGTACTTGTGCAGGTCCCCGTTGTTCTGGAGGCAGTTGAAGTCTGAGCTGTGTATTCCCTAATAACCCCTTTACAGAAAACGAAACTTGAATATGATTCAGCACAAAATGGAATGCCACGCCAATAATTCAGCTACTCCTCCTCTGCTCTGACCCATCCCTTGCCATGTAAACACAGCACTAAATGACAAATACCCCTGCGGTCTGGGACAGCACCTCTGTAGAATTATGAGCATGTTCGGCTAGCGCAGCTGTTACGCAGAATTATCATTAATTCCTGTGAAGTTTTGGATACCAGCATTGGTTTCAACATTGAATACTGCTTTTGAATTGGCTTTTTGCTACACCTTCGACTCAGATATAAAACTTGTGTCTATTTTGGGCCCGCCATCAGTGTGTTTTCCCTCCCGTTCAATGAATTGCACGGAAGACTTTGGGGTCTTCTCTGTGGACCCGAAGTAACTCGGTTTTGTGCCGTCTCTACAGCTCCATCGCATGTAAAGTTTGGGCAAAGTCTGAACGTTCTTGCTTGACCTAGTGGAAAGAACAGACTCTGAAGTTAGGATGCGTTGTGTAGGAGGGCTTTCATTTCTCGACGCTGAGTACAACTTTATGCATCATAAGTGAGAAAATAGTAATCAGCTCGAAATGCATTAAGTGTGTTCTGCCCAGTGACCCACATTTAAAG
>VWYH01003811.1:1332552-1357552 GCA_013399365.1 Pampusana beccarii | reverse complement strand
GACTTGTGTTCATTTCTGGGAAATTCTCCTTCGTGTTTTTTAATTTTTATTTCTTTATTTGGTCATCGTTGAACCATTTCTGGGTGCTTTTTGACATTTTGGTTCTTACAAGTGCAGCTAGGTGAAAGCTTAAAGCGGATTTTTCACTTAAATCTCAAATACTAAATGCTCTTTCTCTCTCTCAAAAAAAAAGAGAAATTGTATGTTTGCGCACAGCTTCAACTAAAGAAAGGCTGGCGTTTAGGAGAAGTTGAAAAGGCGAGAAAGAAATGCTGTGTATATTTATTTTTGCCTGTGAAAGCCCTTTGGAGGGTTAAATCTCAACCAGGCTGTATGTGTGAATACCTGTTGCACATGAACTAACAAATTAGCAGCAAGAAACCAAGTTTGACAGGCACTCCGAGGCAGGCTGCACCATCTATGAAAATAAGCATTCTCCCCAGTGATGGAGCTTCCTCCAGCCTCTTTAAAATGCTATTTCAACTCACTGCAGCTTTGTGGGAAGTAAACTGATCCATGAGAAATACATAGTAAATAATTCTACACATATCATGCTCATCTGCATGTGAATTAACCCAATTTATGGCCAGAAAGGCAGACTTTGTCAGCACACAGAGAGAGCACGGAAGATGCAAACAAATCCGATGGGCAAAGAACTGCCCACAGTTGAAAATTTGTCACATTTCTCCACTACTTGGTATTAATACACGCTGTGCTTCAAATGAGGTTAAAATGACGGTGACAGCTCAGAAGATCTGTGTGATGATAGATAGAGATAGAGATAGAAGAAGTTCTTGTATCTTCCTTTTGTATTTGTAGTTTCTTCCAGGTATAGACCTCACAGTGTCTGTTGACTGATTATTTCTTTTAAATACGGAAAAAAAAAAAATCCCTTTTTATCGCCCGGTTGCTTATTAGACTTGGTATTGGGAAAAGCCCTTCATTTACCCCGAACAAATGGTTCTGTTTTCCACCACTGGCTGTCATGTTTAAAGTAAATAAGTTCTCGTCCATCCAGCATGGCTGAACTCATTCAGTGGCCAGAACAAAGCCATTGTGCAGAGGTCCACAACAGCCCTTTTCTGTCCTTCCCGGAGCAGCATCTTCCCTGCTTTGTAAGCAATTCAATAACGTGCGAATGCTAAAAGTGTACATGCTTCTTTCACAGAAGAAATGAAGGAAGATTATGACACTATGGGGCCTGAAGCCACAATTCAGACCACTGGAAACAATGGTACAGGTGAGTTACTGCATGATGTGAGCATCGCTTTTCTTCTGTGTCGTATAGAATTAGATGTGCATGAAGTGACAAAACAATTTCTTTCTTGTTTTCGGTTTACCAATTGGGAAACATTTACATAATTCTCTTTTTTTATTTTTTTTTCCCAATTTGATCACAACACTGCAGCAAAAAACTCATTGAGAGTACTTGTGCAGCGTTTCAGCCCCTGACTCCTTTTAACTGCATCCTTGTGAGATAACAGTTTTCAGCAGCGTGAGGAGATGTTTTCCCAAAGAGGGTGAATCTCATGTAGTTTAAAGTAGCTGGACCAAGATACAGTCGTTTTTTTTAATGAGAGAGTCTGTACAAAGTGCTTGACAATGAGGATGGAGTGCACCCTTCTTGGCAACCCCAGATTCGCATGGTGCACGCAGTAAGCTACTTCAGAGACTGAAAATATCTTTTCAGCAAGACACACATAAACCCCTTACATAGATACACAGCCACACACACTTTAAATGCATATTTATGAGATTATTATGTTTCTGGCTAATCTTTTTTTTTTTTTTTTCCACTTTCCACGTCTCTTTCTTTCCCCTCTTCTTAGAAATCAATACATTTTGTGGAACAAGAAAGAGGACGGAGATATTTAGCAGGCATCATCTCTGAGCCATCTCTTTTTTTTTCTATAGCACAGCAAAACAGCAAAAGGTTTCTGTTACTATTTTCTAATCCAAATGAATTCAGGGTTTTACCATGTTCTTTCCAAAGGCCACAAGGCCCCACTCCATCCTCAGCACAGGATCCCCATACATCACCCCACGTTTCTGTTGCATTTTGTCACAATTTGAGATGTTGCAGACGGCCCTGATTTGCACGGTTAAAAGTAGGAGTTTTCTAGTATAAGTGCATTTCTATGCGTTCCATTTTGAGATTTAGTTCATAGGTAATGGTCTCTGCAAATATTACTGTAAAAGGTGGTACCTGTCTTGCAAGGATCTTATTACTCACACTTTCCTAATGTTGGTAACACCCACGTAAAACCCCAATGCTCTCATTAAGTAACACAAGAAATTTACTTTATAATTCTTGAGGGGGAAAATAATAGGAAAATAAAACCGTGTCGCTGCTTTTTTCATCCATTAGATTTATTATGCATGAAAGGAAGGTGGCACCAAGGCACAGTTTATCATTACATATATACTTAATGATGTTGCCATACAGAACTGGATACACGTGTATTTTAAAAGCCTTTTTTATTTCCAAGGGATGTTAATAAAGCGACAAATTGTGCTTAGCACTTGGAGAAACAGGACTTTAAAAGGCGTCTGATTCAGAAATAAGACTCGATGGTTATCTGAATTACCATTACCAGAGCCTTTGAGGTCCCCTATCAGTCCGTGTGACTTCCTTTGCGCATATTTTCCTTACCATAACAGGCCTTGACTCTTTCATACTTGCAATGTGGTCTGCTCGAGGGGGAAGACTTCATGTCCTCTTAGCCCCTTCCCTTCCAGTATCTGATGGTCTCTTCTGCTTGCTCGACTGGGGCCTCACGGCATCCCTCTGGGGGCAGGGTCCGTCGAGGCCGTGGGCTGTCCTGCCGCTTCTGAAACGGGTTTTCTGGGGAGAAAACATCAGCGTTGCCCCTACCTGATTTGATGCACTGCAAACTCGTGATTCAAAGAGTGCTTTGCGTGTAGGTGGCCTGCATCTAAAATACAAACGCAGCTCTGGATGTTGCGCCTTGGCAATTCCTTCCCCAAGTGCCCTGTGCAGAAGCCCCGGCCTCCTCTTTACTCCAGCTGCTATTTGCTGCAATGTGTGGTTTGTTCAAATAACCATCACGAGTTTTCTGGTGCTCTGCTGGTGTTTAATACAAATCTTTTGCCGCTGAGGTGTTCAGAGCCACCTCCTTCCACGGAGGCTGCTGCCCGGGTAGGTTGGGTAGAAGATGTTTCTGCAATGGCTGCAGTCTCCGCAGCCTCTCTAGAGTGATGTCAGTTTATTTAGTCATGTTAAATCATCTGATAAACTAAACGCGTTTGCCAGTCTTTTCACCCTAAGTGGAAGATCCCAGGTGACAGTTGGGAGCTGCAGCATCCTTCATGCAGAGTAAAAACTCCGCTGGCTCGCCTGTCGAATTGCCCCAGCCATTATCTGAGGAGGAAAGGGGAGAGTTCAGTCCCTGAGCCATTGGAGATCCTTCCTACTTAGTCTTGGAAAAGCTCAAAGTTTTCTTCTTCAGCCTCACTGTAGGCTTTGGGTCTGTCTTGAGTGTCTGGCCTCAATTTTTCCCTGCAAGTAGTAGGGGGATTTAATACTGATGTTTGATGAAATAGCTGAGGTGAGGCTGAGACTCATCCCAACGAAAGAAGTTGGATCAGTGACTCCATCTTCAGTGAAAGCCATGCAACAGTGACCTTCTGGCCTCCAGGAAAACCATTTAGGTTTTCCTACAGATTAACATGAGCCCTTCCAGATAGGCCAGGGAGGTCTCTCTTGCTTAATGTGTGCCTCTCCCTCTCGACACCTGGGCTGAGCACATAGACAGGAGATACAGCTTCAGACTCACATACATCCAGCTGCAAAGTTGCTGTAGGTGCACGCAACAAGTATGGTGTATTTTTAGCATCAAATTCATTGCACAATGTCATTAACAGAGAAAGAAAACTAAAAGGAAAAGTCTCCGTTATTAGATTATTCTGCCGTTGTCAGAACGGCCGCTTCCTAGCGGTACTTATAAAAGAAATCTTGTTATCCATACATTAATCAGCTGCATTTTTATAACGAGCCATGGAGGCTTTATAGTGGAAAAGCAAAAGTGGCTACTAGAGTGAAAATTTTAGGCTTTGGTCCTGCTAAATTAATTTGTAAATATTTCTGGGGATTTCTGAAACTGGTTACTTGACAAGATTGTGTTCTGCAGAAGGGGTTTTAAAAATATGAATAAATACGTTCCTATGGTTTGGTTTATTGTACCTGTTAAGGGTTATTACAACTGGGATGTTTGCAGAAGAGAGATTAATAAATTCCCAGTGAACAAACAGAAAAAAATTTCCTCGTTTCGATTACTAACAGCTGACGAGCTTCGAGTAAAGGTCTCTTAATATAATTTAAAGAAGGGAAAAAAATATAAAACCTTCAGGGGGAGGAAAACAGAAGTAAAACTTGGCCGGTTGGAGGACAGGCCGTTTTCAGGCTCTAATCTGTGTGTACCAATGGGGGCCTCTCACTTCCTGGCTAATGAAGGCTGTGGTTTTATTAGCTTTGTTTGCGATTAAGGGCAGCTATCACCATCTCGCAGGACGAGTTCCCACACAAAATAACTGGTCTCCCAAGCTCCTTGAACCTCTCTCTCACTTTATCTTGAAAGGTCCTAAATGCCTCCGAAGATAGCTTTCCTTAATGCGTTTTATTTTTATGTGACACGGCCACGTCGGCTTTTGGAGCTGAAAATATTTCTGCTCCCCAGGCTCCAATAAGTAATTAAAAAAAAAAAAAAAGACAAAAAAAAGAGACTTATTTGGAGAGGTAGATCCGTAGCCGTAGATCAGCCGTAGATCTCGCTGAAATAGTTGCCTTGCAGGAGCCATCTCGCAATGTGTGTGCAATGTGTGTGCACTGTCAGCCCACGAGGAATCCGGGAACATGGCTTTCTGCATGGAGAACAAATGAGGGCACAAGATGGGGAAGCGAGCCTTCCCCCCAGAAATCGAGAGAGAAACCGAATGGTTATCAGATGGGTCTTTTTAGTAACGTTGGGTGAGCTTCCAGCCATGTCTGAATTGTCAGTAACGTCGCTAGCGAGCAACCAGATATACATGGTCACCTTTTGCTATTTATGTTAATCTGCAGCGTCCCAGCGCTGGTTGTATTGTTTCAGTGAAGGATCTGTCAGCTTTTCCACTAAATCCCCTTGTTTTTAGGGGTTTATAACGTAGACATAAACATTTGCTTTAGCTCCCGGATTGCATGCACTGACATAGAAGCTAAATAATCCAGAGACTTAGGAAGCCAAGGCCAGTAATATCGCAGCAGCTCTTCACAGCCTGTTGGATCAACCTCCAGATAGACTTGGGGGCCGGGAAGGAAGAACCCCATTTGGGTTTGAGTTTGGGACTGAATCTTCTAATATTGACTCAGGCCTTGCTCAGTGGCTTGAATCCGCATCCTATAAATGTAGTTGCACGGTCCAAACACCCTGAACCTGCCTGGAGGAGGAGGAGGACATGGGATGTTCCTCTCTTGGAGCCATCCCACCCTTTCACCTTCCTGCTCTTATATCTCCTATGCTGATAAAAACTCTCTTTCCCTGCTTTACAGGTAGCATTTACTGGCTCACAGCCAAATCTAGCAAGAAATAAACTTATTTTCCTCGGGTCTATTGCTAAGCCAAGAGACGGAGTAGCATTAAGCCGGAGGGTGGATGATCAGGCAACAGTTGGAAGATCTAGGCATAGCAAGGGAGTGAAAAGTCAGGCTTCCAACGTAAAAAGCAATGCCTCACCTTTGTTCTGATAAAAACAAAGTGAGAAACGTAGCCTGATGCTCATGTGCATAGGGTGTACTTCACCAACCACCATTTTGTTCTGTTTCTCTCACAGCAACAAAATGGAGGTAAGGTACTTGGACTTGTTCTCCATACTTATACCCCTCTTCTATAGAAGTTGGTTTTTTGGGGAAAAAAAGGGGTTATTGCTTCTCATGCTACTAACAAATGATAGCAAGAGCTACAGGAGGACCCAGGGAGGAGCACTGTGGTGTTGTAACGGTTCCCTACAAAACCACTGCGATAGGAACAGAAGTTTCCTTCCAAAAACAGGGTCCCATGACCGGTGCCATTTGGTCACTGTCACTAAAATACTGCAGAACGGTTGAGAAGCTGCTCAGCTCACACGAAAAATAGGGCATATTTGTCTCGACCAGCGGATTTGATTTTATCGGCTCAAGGGATGAGGTTTGTTTGCATAGCTGAATATCTGCTTTTATCGATGACGATGAGATCAGCGCATCAAATCAGGCGCTTTCAGGTTTCCAGTTGTGCTACAGTCGGAGGCCACATCTCATTTTGACTGCCAGCATCACTTAGCGTTGTTGTAGGAAACTGAGGCCAAGAATGTACCTGTTTTTAAACACCAAGGGGCTGGTTAGTGTCATTTCCAGTGTTTACAAACCAGTATAACCCTGTATGGCCATAAACCCTTTGATTTCCATGAATTTACTCCATATTGCTTCTGGGCGTCAGTGAGAGCAGAGTTGTGCCATTTAATATTTTACTTTTACATGAACTGTAGAACAGTTTATGGCATTGCCTCATTTTCTTATTTCACCTAAGGAGAAATACATTAAGAATGTAATAAATCATAAGCCGTTCTTTTCATTTATGGTCAGTTAAAAACAAGTATCTTTAATTCCCTGCCACCAACTGTGTCTTCCAAGACTTGTTAATAAAAAAAAGTAAAAAAAATCAGAGAAAGAAAATGATCAGGTCATTTTATTTTTTCTGGTATAGTTATGTTAATGTTTGTCTATAACCTGCCAGAGTTTTTAAGGTCTTTCCTGTATGCAGTGTTCATGCATGGAAGAGAAAACCATATTTTTAGTAACAGGATGTTTTGTGGTTGAGCATATATTATGTTTCATGGACATTGCATGCACAATAAAAAATTGGGTTTACATTTAAGGAAAAGAAGGAAAACTCTTGTACAAACTGTAAAAGTGGTTTTAGGCTCAGTATCGCTGTTATGGTCTAAAACATGTGGTTCTATTTGTGGAAAACTATGAAACACTACGTTTTTTTTTAAAAGAACCTATTCTGTCATTGTAACTTAATGTTTCAGGGAGCAAAAAAAATAAAGGGAAGGTGTGATTGAGCGATTCTTGTGTCCACTATGGAAGAGCAGCCTGAGACAGGACATCTCAGAGAGGAGAAGTTGTTGTGGTCTTTACTACCTGTAACTGCTGTCTCCCATGTGGGGACTATCTCAGGGTCCAGGGGAGCCGAGCTCAGTCCTGTAGGCCGAGCTGTGTTCACGCCAAAAGCCATGGGTCCCCCAGGAGCCCCCTGAAGGTTCAGGTTCCATAGGTGAAGGATTACCTGCATTACCCAAGCCTCATAAACTTCTCCTGCCACCCTGTAGAGCCCGCATTCTTGTTAATTTAACAGCCCGCCCTTATTTCCACCCATGCTGGTGGAAAACCCACATTAATTTTATTAGGAGCTAGAGCAAGAGCGATGAGAATGAGGATCCAGCTGCAGCCCCAGTAACCAGCTCAGCCTGTGTGTGATGGTCTGAACCAACGCAAACTCTTGTGGAGAGGATGCACTCAATCCCCTTTTCTTTTCCCCTTCTCTCGTCTTTTTAGTGAAGAACGCAAATTGCACGTCGGACTTTGAGGAATATTTTGCCAAAAGGAAACTGGAGGAAGGAGATGGGCATGCAGTCAGCATAGCAGAGTACCTGCAGCGCAGCGACACGGCCATTATTTACCCCGAAGCCCCCGAGGAACTGTCTCGTCTTGGCACTCCAGAGGCCAATGGGCAAGAAGAAACTGGTGAGGCCGTAATTCATTTTTAGCCAGTATCCTGACCTCGTGCAGCTGTTGCAATTATAAATGCACTACATGCCTGGGTGTTTACCTTAAAAATTGAAGAACAGCTGCAGCGGCATGGAATTTCATGAGCAAAGATTGGGGCTGTAATTTCAGTGTATTGTGATTTTTTAGTCAGCAAATTTGTATTATTTGGCGGGTGAACTGAAGAGCTGAATTTAAACGGGAGAAAGGCTGCTGCTCTGGTTGGGGTTTTGGGAAGTTTTAAGCAAGTTTTCACGCAACAAAAGACGAAGTAGCTGACCCATCGCTCTTCAACGCCTTGATAAATAGTTGGAAAAGCACCGGTAGGAAGGATTCGGTCAATGGCGTGAGTAGTATAACGAGCTGGGGCTGGGATGCAAATCACCGGTCGATTGGGAGAAATATTTCTTAGTTTCCCAGCCAGCAAGGTCTGCGGGAGGAGCGATGCCTGTAATTGATTTCCTAGCAGGGTGCGGAGCGGGTCCTGCGAGCCTGCCCGGGGTGCGCGCGGGTGCCGGTTCCTCCCGCCGCCGGTTGGAAACGCCGTCCCTCCCTCTCGGGGCAGCAGATTGCCGCGATTCCTCTCATACCATCCCGGGCAATGAGCCCATGAGCTGCCATTGATTTGTTGACCTTTTGGCCTGCCTTTTTCCCCCCTCCCTCCGCGTCCCGGGGCGCAGACCTGCCACCTGGAACTCCAGATGCCTTCGCCCAACTGCTGACCTGCCCCTACTGCGACCGGGGCTACAAGCGCCTGACGTCCCTCAAGGAGCACATCAAGTACCGCCACGAGAAGAACGAGGAGAACTTCTCGTGCCCTCTCTGTAACTACACGTTTGCCTACCGCACCCAGCTCGAGCGGCATATGGTGACACACAAGCCAGGGACAGATCAGGTGGGGGGCTGGTTTTAAGTGGTTTCTTTCTGTAATAACCCCTTAGAGAAACGATATTGCTTTGATTGGCAATCATTATTAATTTTTCATGGCATTTTGAAGATGCAGATCTTTTAATGGTAATAGCTTTAATTGAGGTCTAAATGATTTTTTGATGGTCTCTTCTAATATGATTTAATAGTCTTATGTTCACGATCGAATGAGTGTGTTAATTTCTAATTTAGAAATTTTATTTGCACTTTAACTTGACTTTAGTTTCGTTTTTATGTTCCTCAAAAAGTGAATGAAACTGTAGCATTTTAATTATACATTATTAAACATCTCAGCAATTTTAATTCCATTTTTCACCTAGTTTTACTTTGCAGCGTTGCAAATAGGAGCTCCAAGACATACTAAAAGACCCGCTAATATTTTTTCATTACTTTTTGAGTAACCTTTTCAATCACGTGAAATTACGCATATTTGGTATAATCGTTTGTTAAACATAATTACACATTTTCGGAATAACTCTTCCTACAGTCCATATAGGCTATCATTTGTGATTGTGCCACTAACACATGCATGCGCTAGAATTGTGGCATCCCTATCATTTGTATAGCCCGGCAGCGTATCTGCAATAAATCAAAGCAGGTTTTTCCTCGATGGGATGCATGTAATATTATATCAGTGCTGCATTGAAGGAAATGCGACGTATCTCAAACAGGTGAATGTGCTTCCCTAGTGCTCTAAACAGGCTGGGGATAGACCTGTGCCACAAAACTCTACGTAATGGCAGAAAAACTACCCCCGTCCTCGCCGGAGAATTATTCTGAAAACCCGTCTTATGGAGGGCTGTAATGGAAACTCAAATGGCATGGTTAAAACTTAAATAAATAGCTGTGTGCATTGTGCCAAATTATAAAGGCTTTATGCTGAATTTGTTTTTCTTCAAAACCTCAAAATCTGTATATCTCTTTGTAGTTTTTTCTCAGCGTAAGATAAATTCAGTTAGGCAAACACACATCTCCTAATCATGCGATTTTTGCAATTAGCATTTTTAAGAGAACCGCTATCTTTTGCTTGATCTTAAATCAATATAAATGACTCTGGAGCCGGGTTCACCTATTCTTTCATTCCCATGGCTTTTCTGGTAGACAAACGCATCTTCACATGTGTATTTTTCCTAACTTGATCCACCGTAAGGTTCTTTCTTTTGCTTCGTATCATTAAAAACACCAGGGGAAAAGCGAAAAAAATAACCAAACCAACAACCCGCCTAGATATTTATCCAACGTAACCGCCTGAAATTTCACATGCGAGAGCGCGCCGGTGCTGGCGCGTTATGAATGGTAGCTTTGGTGTTGAAAAGTCCCCTCATTTGCTCGTGGCATTTACAATTAGTAAATTAAAATGATTGTATCATATTAACAGTGGCACAACTAAAGTTTATAGTAGTCCTCGGAGGGCGATGGGGGGAGACAAAACAGCTGTTGCTGTTTGTTTATGCAACTCAGCAACATATGAGCGCGGGTCCCTCAATGGCGCGCGGCGGGCTGGGCTCTGCTTGATCTTTGAAGGTTGCTGCTGTTTGAACAAACCTCCCTGTGTCCCATGTAACACCATCTGTCTCGCCAGGAATGTGGGAAGAGGCAGCACACCCTCGCAGTTGTCATACCGTATTGGCGCTGCCTTTTTTTTTTTTCTTTTTTTCTTTTTTTCTTTCTTCCCCCTTTATTTTTTTTTTATTCCCTTTTTCCACACCACCCCCCGCCCTCCCCGCTCTTGCAATCGGCTTTTGTGTCGTGGCCGCCTGCAAAGGGCTGACCTCCTACTTTGAGCATCCACAGTGCTTGGCTGCCTTATTATTCATATTCATATTATTATTATTTTTAATAATTTTGTTTTCTCTCCAAATTCAAAGTCACGGGGGTTTTCTTGCTTGTCGCAAAAAGGTCATCTGCCTTTGATTATATCTTTATGCCACTTTTAACTTTCAACTTTCCCTCACCCCTTAGAAGAGCACCGGGGGAAAACATGGCACGAGAGGTAGCTCAGGTCTTCCCTGCTGCTCTGTGATTTTAACAAACATTTCCAGCAGCAGCTCATGCCGACGATGCAGTCTCCTCTGTTTGATAATGAATTAAATCTTACACGAAATGCCACTAACGACAGCGTTTCTGTCTTTCCTACACACGCCGTAAACAGAATTTTTAAACAAGCGGAGTCCCACATGTTCAGAATCTGCTAGGAATATTAAGAGCCACAAATCTTCTTATAAAACAGTTTCTCTCATCGTAAGATACCTTAAAGCAACACATTTCTGATGAGAGACTTAGGAAATAATTCTAAAGCAAATATCGAATGCTCGTGTGAAAGTACTTTCTCATTTGTTTCGGTTTACTGCCAACATTCTGATTTTTATTGCAACACTGATGAGACAAATAAATATACATGCAGACCTTTTGGTCCGCCTGATAAATTCAGAGCCGCATTCATTTTGGTTTTGTTTTTTAAGCTACAAATTCATGGTTTCTCTTGCGTAATTATTATTTTTTTTTTTTCCCTCCTAGCACCAAATGCTGACCCAAGGAGCAGGCAATCGCAAGTTCAAATGCACTGAGTGTGGCAAGGCCTTCAAATATAAACACCATCTGAAGGAACACCTGCGAATTCACAGTGGTGAGTAGCGGAGGTGCTGGTGTGCTCATTTGCATTTTGTTTAATTAGCTGAGTTTTAAAGACTGCTTAAAATTTACACAGTTCTGCTTCTGACTTCTTGAAGCTACTAAGGTATTTCATAAGTGATATCTGAGTCATCCTCATTTATCACGCTGTTAATACCACGGTCTCGCTGAAAGATTTGGAAATAGTAAAGCTTCCTGCAAATAATATAGATGGTTTGTTCCGCAGTTTGAGTTCAGGAGCGCTCACTCATTTCTGTGCAGTTGGACCCTGAAGAGTCCATTATATTTTCCATAACAAAAAGTCTCCCTGAGTGAAACCCAGCTCACGTTGTCAGATAACCAGTAAGTGCAAAGTGCCTCCAGTTGAATGACTTGTGCGTTTCAGCTCTCCTGCTTGACGCAGGATTCAGCACATGAAACACCACCAGGCTCTATCCAGGCACAAACCTCCACCTCTGCAGACGTGGAGGCCCTAACGTCAGGACTGAGTTTCTCATACTGTGAAAATTCACTTTTTTCCTGGAAGAAAAAGGAAAAGAAGAAATCAAATCTGAACAGTCTGGGTTTGGTTTGACTCCCTTGAGCACAGGGTAGTTTTCCGTGACTTGAGATGGTCAATCTGGAGCCAGTCTCGCACCTTGGTTGTAGTTGATGGCTGTAGACTGTGGGTCCAAATTGACATCAAGACCTGTAGAAAGAGGAGGGTAAAGCAGTGGTGGCGTGTGGCCATATCCATAGAATTGGTATTTGGTATTAATCGGTGGATACATAGACAATAAGTTGAGTAGCAGATGCGATCGCTTGCAATTATAGCAGCAACAATGATAATTAACATTCGGTTTTAATTATCATTTTAGGTGAAAAACCATATGAGTGTCCAAACTGCAAGAAACGTTTCTCCCATTCTGGCTCCTACAGTTCGCACATCAGCAGCAAGAAGTGTATTGGTTTGATCTCTGTAAATGGCAGAATGAGAAACAATATCAAGACGGGTTCTTCTCCTAATTCTGTATCTTCCTCTCCTACTAATTCAGCCATTACACAGCTGAGAAACAAGCTGGAGAATGGCAAACCACTTAGTATGTCTGAACAAACAGGCCTACTGAAAATTAAAACAGAACCACTAGATTTCAATGAATACAAGGTTCTTATGGCCTCACATGGGTTTAGTGCAACTAGTCCTTTTATGAATGGTGGACTTGGAGCAACCAGCCCCTTAGGAGTTCATGCTTCTGCTCAAAGTCCAATGCAGCACTTAGGTGTAGGGATGGAAGCACCATTGCTCGGGTTTCCTGCGGTAGGCAGTAATTTAAGTGAGGTGCAGAAGGTCCTACAGATTGTGGACAACACGGTTTCCAGGCAGAAAATGGACTGCAAGGCTGAAGAGATCTCCAAGTTGAAGGTTTACCATATGAAGGATTCATGCTCTCAAGCTGAGGAACAAGGAGTTACCTCCCCCAATATCCCCCCCGTGGGTCTTCCAGTAGTAAGTCATAATGGTGCCACTAAAAGTATTATTGACTACACATTAGAGAAAGTCAATGAAGCCAAAGCTTGCCTCCAGAGCTTAACCACAGACTCGAGGAGGCAGCTCAATAACATTAAGAAAGAGAAGCTGCGAACCCTAATAGACCTAGTAACTGAAGATAAGATGATAGAGAACCACAACGTATCCACTCCATTTTCATGCCAGTTCTGTAAAGAAAGCTTTCCTGGTCCCATTCCGTTGCATCAGCATGAACGTTACCTGTGTAAAATGAACGAAGAAATCAAGGCAGTCCTTCAGCCTCACGAGAACATGGTTCCCAACAAACCTGGAGTGTTTGATAAGCAAACCCTCTTGCTGTCATCAGTACTTTCTGAGAAAGGAATGACTAGCCCCATCAACCCATACAAGGACCACATGTCTGTACTTAAAGCATATTATGCTATGAATATGGAACCCAACTCTGATGAACTACTGAAAATTTCCATTGCCGTTGGCCTTCCTCAGGAATTTGTGAAGGAATGGTTTGAACAAAGAAAAGTCTACCAGTATTCAAGTTCCAGGTCACCATCACTGGAAAGGGCCAGTGCCAAGGTGGCGCTGGCTGCCACCAACAACACTCCCACTAAAGACTCTTTGTCAGCCAGATCTCCAATAAAGCCTGTGGACTCTATAACTTCACCATCTATAGCTGAACTCCATAACAGTGTTACTAATTGTGATACTCCTCTCAGGCTAACAAAACCTCCTCATTTTACCAATATTAAACCAGTCGATAAATTGGACCACTCTAGGAGCAATACTCCTTCTCCTTTAAATCTTTCTTCCACATCTTCTAAAAACTCCCACAGTAGTTCTTACACTCCAAACAGTTTCTCTTCTGAGGAGCTTCAGGCTGAGCCTTTGGACTTGTCTTTACCAAAACAAATGAAGGAACCCAAAAGTATTATAGCCACAAAGAACAAAACAAAATCTAACAGTGTAAATCTAGAACACAACAGTGTTTCTTCATCATCTGAAAACTCAGATGAGCCACTGAACTTGACTTTTATCAAGAAGGAGTTTTCTAATTCAAATAATCTGGATAAAAGCACTAACCCAGTATTTGGTATGAACCCATTTAGTGCCAAACCTTTATACACAACACTTCCACCACAGAGCGCATTTCCCCCAGCCACTTTTATGCCACCAGTCCAGACCGGTATTCCTGGGCTGCGACCATACCCAGGACTAGATCAGATGAGCTTCCTACCACATATGGCCTATACTTACCCAACTGGAGCAGCTACTTTTGCTGATATGCAGCAAAGGAGAAAGTACCAGCGGAAACAAGGATTTCAGGTAAATTGTTGCACCTGTTTTCTTTTCAAATGCTACAATTTTGTCTTCTGTGATACGTCCTCTTATGGAAGAAAAAGTCCAAAGTTATATTCAGCATTTCCAAAAAATTTGGCACGGTTGATTTTGGTCTGAACTTGCAGACATGCACTGGGGTAGGAAAACAAATTGCGATTAGCTTAAGGAGTACCTCTGCTTGGATTCAGAAGCAGTATCAATACCTTTAAATGGCTGTAATTTTTGTGGTTTTATTCTGTTACAAACTCAGTCGCTCCTTATGAGAATTGTGTCACAATAATAATAATGGTCACGAAAAATCCCATCCTGCAGTAAAACAAGAAAAAAAGCAAACTTTGTAGGGAAACTGATCTCTGCAGGGGTCCCCTCGTAGGGAGCATAATTACGTTTCACCCCAGGGAAAAGGGGCAGCAGGAGACCTCTGGGAATCACCCCCACGTTTGGACGCAAAGCCATCACCCACTAAGCAGAGGTCCATATGGCCTTGTAGAAGCTCCATCTCACTGAAAGTCCTCCAAATTTCCACCTCCGTGTTTTTTGGGGGATTGCTCACACGTTGTGTGTGGGAAAGGTGTTCTCTCTTCTCATGAACGTCCTGGGGGGTGAGAAACATGGATGCGTTGCTTCACCATAGCCCCTTCCTTCAGCCCATCTACTGCCCTTCCTAGACTACCAATTCTCTAATCCCCTCCAGTCATCTGGAACATCTTCAAAAAAAAAAACCCCACCAGAGATTAACAGAAATTATTTGGAGAGGTAGCATCTAGGGCCCTTAATTGCAGACAAAGTCTTTCCGTGGACATGTAATCTGGGTTAGCGCTTCTTCATGCCTTGGTACAACCACCAATCCTTTTCTTGGGCCATCCTAGAGTCAATACGTGAGTAGCAAAGGCTTTCACTGCTCACATGCCTATAGTAGAGAGCTGCGTTACAGAAGTCTCATACTTTTATAGATTTTTGCTGGGTGTATTCAGACATAATGTACAGGGTTTAGTTAAATGAGATTAACTGATTATAGATTAATCATTTTTCTTTTTCTTTCTTTTTTTTTTTTTTTAAACATTTGTGCATGTTCCCCCTATGTCCTATTACGGTCTATTAGTAATTTTACTGAGTAGTAAATGTTTTATAGTTTCAAATGTGAAAATCAGGTATGGTTTTACATTGCGGGCGGTAATCCCTCTTTGCACAATAGGAGCATAAATAGCACTGCACCTCCATAACAGCTGTTCCACTATTCCAATTTCCAGTACATCTGCCCTCTTTGTAAATGTATTTAAGCCTATTTAATCTTCTCTAATATTAATTAGTGCAAACCTAGTCTAAGAAAACTGAACTGTGTGATAGCAAATGGAAATGTATGTTATCACGCAAGTTTGCACTCTCTTTGGATCAAGACAAAATAAATATCAAGAAATTTAATAATTTACTGATCCACATTCATTATTGCTTAATGCTGAAGGCTGTTTTAACATAGATAGAACATTGATAAAAAGTGTTATTAATATTCCCTATTTCAAATTACAAAATTAAATATAAAAATATAGCTTAAGGCCTTTAGTCGGGAGACATACATTTAAATGGATTGCATAATAATAACATTTGTACCTAAATATAAAATTCAATTAAAACCTTTCTACAGATACAGAATATACCCAAGTTTCAGTGTTGTGAAAGGAATAATCGCTTAGCCGTTGCTTACACTCACCCCTGTAAAATATAACACCTTTTGCTATCCATGAAGAGCCCCCCTTTGCGTCTTGTGCTCCTTAAAAATATTTAGTGCTGATGTGATAAATACTATCCGCTTGTGTAAATGATATTATTGCAGAGTGCTCAAAGAAAGTTGGTTCCAGGCACAGAAGTAGAAGGCTCTTTGTTATTTCCACAGTTCTCATCAGCCGTAGTTTCTTTACCAACGGGTTCCTGAGCTAAGAGGGACCACCGTCCTAAGTAGATATTATTTTAGCGTTTCTGGGGCGGTTGGTTCCTCCGTGGGAAGGGGCGGTGGTGGAAACGGGTGTCGCTGACGGGTGGTTCCCTCGCAGGGAGAATTGCTTGATGGAACCCCAGACTACATGTCCGGCCTCGACGACATGACGGACTCCGACTCCTGTCTGTCCCGAAAGAAGATCAAGAAGACAGAAAGTGGCATGTACGCGTGTGACTTATGCGACAAGACATTCCAGAAGAGCAGTTCCCTGCTGCGACACAAATACGAGCACACAGGTAGGGCGGCCGCGCGCGCCGAGGGGAGGGTTGGGGTCCACGTTACGCGTTTTTTAATAGGTCTTTTGTGAGTGCGCTTGTGCGACGAACAGTTTGGCAGGTGCTGAGGCTTTCAACAGGGAAAAAATAATACCTTTATTTTATCGCCCAGTTTAACTTATTTTTAAAGGGTTTTTTAGTAGCTATTGCTTGGTGAGTGACTGTTGCGATGGGGTGAATCTCAGCAGGTGCAATGTGAGATGCCACGCCAAGGGCAGCAGCAATCGTGGCACTCAGCATCTCACAGGACGAGCCCTCTTCAAATAAGGCGCTCAGAAAGCACCACGACTTGGTCAACACAAAGCCTGGCACGGGAAGGAAGAGCGACAGTGTATTTCTCGTTTCTTAGACACTATCTGACCCTGCACCATTTAATCCAATAGAAAAACTTCCACTGACGTTAGCAGCGTGAGAGCTGGCTCTGGCTGAGTTATCTCAAAGTAAACAGCTCGCAGGGGTTGCTCTCGCTGTGATTTTGCACACCAGCAGCATAGGCAGGTTGCATTTTCCTTTTTCGCTTCTCGGTTAACGCCCGGGGAATGTTTCCGTCTCTCCCGAGTAGGAACCGATTTTTGTCTAGCTCAAGGAAGCTTGCCAAAACTCACCGCGGATTGTCAGCTTAAAAAATATTTTGGTTTAAACAAGACCCTCCATCACACCTATGCTGGCCATGGTTCCCCTTGCAGGCGGTGCCCCCTTCCCTGCTGTCAGCTCCCCAAGGGGACGCACCGGCTCAGGATGTTTCGGTTAGGAGAAAACGGCACCCAAGCTGCTCAAATAATAGAGATATCAAGTTATGTTAGACAAAGGGAACGTGAATTATCACGTGAATCGTTGTGCAGCAGGACATAAACTAAACTCCAACTTCCTAGAGTTAGAAAAAGCTTACTCAGGAGGAAACTTTCTTTAACTTTGAAAGCTGAGTCCCACTTCAGGAAATGAAGCAAGTCACATCATCCTTCAATCTCACCATGTGACGGTAAAATACTTATACCTCTCTATTAATACATCTTCCAGGCCGCACATAACCATTTGGCATTTCACGTACGAAAAATTTACAATTCAGAAGTGGACTCTGCCTTTAAAAAAAAAATTCTTTGCTTTGTTATTTTTCCTTCTTGTACTTTTCTTCCACATTTTAAGATAATCCCACACAGGAAAACAAAAAAGGAAGTTAAAATACATGTGGGATTAGGAAAGAAAATTAAAAGCAACTTGTTGGACAAGATCCGCTAGTTCATCGGTGGAATGTGCTTCCCCACTACATTATTCAGATCAAATTGTTTATTCAGTAGAAGAAGCTTTTGAAGGCTTTACGTCCCTGCACCTTTCCTCTCCTGAATGATTTTATTACAGCCATCTGCAAACATTATGGTTTACTACACTACTACCATAAAGCTCTTATGTTAGAACTGGCCTTCATATATATTGGGATCTGGACATATGGTTAAATCCCATAAAGTTGGTAGTCCATAAGGTCGACAGACATATGGTTGAAAGGCTGAAAATTTGACAAGCTGAAATGTGTGCAATCACCTTGATTTGCAAAATAAACCGCATTTGTAAAAGCAAAAATATGTTCTGGTCCTTAAGTAGCACAGGAACCTACTGCCTTGAAGAATGCCACCCAGCTGTGGTGCAGGGACTTTTCTCCTTCTTTACTCCGTCCCTTTCATCTCCTCAGCTCCATGTCTGACAATTTTATGGGACTCGGCCTTATGATCCAGAACATGTCTACAGTGTCATATTTAATACGCTAGAACCACAGCCCACCATCAAGCTCGATTGCGGCATTTAGAGGCAGAAAGGATGGTCTTGTGGCAAAGGCGCAGGCGCTGGGAGCATCGCGCTCTTTTCTACATTGCCACAAAATTCCTCCGCAAATTCCAACAAATTGCTACATCTTTCTCTCACCTTTGCCCATCTTTGAAGTAGAGGGAAAACGATACCAGCCCGCCTCTCCGGAGTGTTGTAAATCTTAATTCATGCAGGCTGAAATCCTGCGATGGAACTCGCTATATAAAGTGTGAAGTATTATTAAGGATGTGTTTGCTCTATGGATCTTCCACGCATCACGCTACCGTGAGATAGAGGTGGTTGGAAGCTCTGAAGACCTTGGCTGGGCTGCCCTCCATAACTCATTCACAGCCGTCAGGAGCCACGCTGCGCTGGGATGTTGGCTGATGGCTTAGCGTGCATCAAGTGAATTTCAAATTAATTTGATAGTTTCGAAAAAAAGCTTGTAATTGCATTAGTAACGTAGGTGCTAAATCGCAGTCCGCGTTCAGTGCAAGGAACTGAATTGAATGTAACACCATCTTCGGCGTTTGGGGTCGCTGTGAGAGTAAGCCCAGGTTTTTCAATGAATCTTTTGAAATCTGAAGAAGAGAAAAAGTTTTTTTAAAGTGTGTTGCTCTTTTCTGACCATCTGACCATGATCAATTGCTACTTCATTCGAAACGTATTTTATGAGGAATGGCAACAGTTCCTGTCTTTCCTGAAGAAGCACAAATAGTGGATGATGTTTATACTGTTATCCTTCTTCCTAAAAATTTCTACGTGCTTTTTTTAGGTCTTTTTTTTTTCTGATATTTGATCAATCAGGTTTTTCTTTGGCACCACTTCTCAAAGTGCACATACTTATTGCAAGCAATGCTGTAATGAGGGTTAAAAGAGTCGGAGAAGACACTGTTGCTGCTTAGCAGCCCCTAAAGATTTACCCCAGATAAATTATTTGGAGCAAAAAGAAACATTGATATGTAAAACTGTATGATCTGCCTTAAGCATGTGCTATACCAGATATGGTAAAGGAGAAAACAGGAATGTTGTAGGTATTGTGGTAGAGTTGGGGTTCCCTGCCAGGGCAAGAAGAAGGATGGGACCTGGCCAATTCTTTGTGTAAAACCAAGAACTTTCGGTAGGACCATGTGGCCACAGATCAAGATGCTCTGTGGTTACCTCTGTACACTGTGCCAGCCACAGCTTGAACACAGTAGAAAAATGGGGCCCAAATTTCACAATCCTTATTTTTTATTTTATGCAGTATTAGTCGTACGTTGCAATAACTTCTAGCTTTATGTGGAGAAGGAAAATTTACGGTATTACTGCAACGAGTGAATTGCATTGGTTCTGGCTGATCTGAATTTTAGCAGAGAGGCCACTGCTTGCTGCAGGACCAAATTCTTCCAAGTTAATTTTGGGATGCCATTTAAATTTAAGAGAAACTACGTGTCCATTTTAGAGTCTGGGCTTCACAAGATCCTATTTCCTTCAAACAAGAGGATGCAGCACTGTAATTAGGGTTGAGAGCATGGCAGGTAGCACAGGAATTCAGTGCTCACGTTATTTTCCTGTTAAGTCTCATGAACTCATCCTAACTTTGGTCAGGTTGAAATTAGCAAATAGTGCTTCATCTGCACGTGTCTACTCGGATTTCTTCAAGCTACATAGTTCACGGTTCAAGATGCTTTCCTTACTAAAGGTGAAGAAGACAATTGCCTTCAAGGCAAAGCTTTGACGTTGTTTGGTGAACAAAAAAAAAAAATGTTGTGTTGCAGATGAGGGAAAGCAGGAGTAAGTGAGCAGGACAGCAAATGGAATGAAGCCCCTAAAAAATAGAGAGATATCCCGGCTCCTGGGTAGCAATCCAGCCATGGCTTTGCCATCACCACCGCGTTGGGCCGATTGAGGAGTGAGGTGAAGGTTTAGTGTTTGTTCTGCTCATGGCACCACGTCTGCCGCACACCAGCTTTGCCTTAGCTTCGCAAGGAAACTCGCGGCGTTCCTGCTCTGCAACAAAAGCTGGAAACAGTCTCTCAGAATCCGACCTAGAAATTTTAAATCCTTTCATTGTTGTTCTATATTACATTATATTCTATTTCATTACTTGTGTGGGCTGTCGAGGGCCTCATAGCTGTGTTAGTGCTTTCATCCTTTCCTTTTCCACTGTATATTTTATTAAGACTTCTTTTTTATTTTTGTAGCTTTCATGCTGATGCAAGCACTAGTTTTATTTCCAGATTGATTCTGTAAACTAAATATTGTTCTTGAGCCTGGTAGCAAATCAGCTCTCTCTGGCTAGTATTTTGAATTCCCTGCTCAGGAGTTTTCTTTATTTAGAGCTTGATTCATAAAAAATTTACATGCTATTTAAAGGTTATTTTTTCTTGCTTTACTCTGATACAACTTCAGAATTCCCTATTTTACACTCAAATAAAGAAAAAAGAAGGATATGTTCCATGCTTGTGAAATTCGTTCTGTAGACAAGGTCTCCTACTCAAAACGGAACAGGTGCAGCTTGGGCAATTATATATAAATTGCATTTATCTTGCACCTCTGACCGCTTCTCTATGCTCTGGCTGCTAATCCTTTTCCATTGGGACTACATCTAACATCCAAACCCCCAAGCAGCTTCAAAAGAACCGCCTTTAGAAAATAAAAACAGACTGTCACAAAAATGTTTCCTTCTTTCCTCCAAAGAGTGAGATTTCTGTTTGCCCCCCCTCCCATAGAAAAAAGACCCACTCGCCTAGGGCAGAGGATGGGTGATGTTTAGTCTGGGACCAGCGACAGTTTATGATCTGATGTCCTATGACTTTTAAACCATCGCAAGTGGGAAAGGCGTAGCTTTTCAGTCAGAGACTTTTAGCGCAGGAAGATTGAGATACTCACTGTTAGAGATATTGTTGTTTTGTTTTAACAGAAACGGAATTTTAGAGACTTTGCAAACAGATTAGTTATAATTTCCCCTCTGTAAACTGAGCGCAGGCCCCTGTGGGATGCAGATGGTGGAATAAAGAAAAAAGCCCAAACATTTCCTTTAGACATTTGAGAGAGATTTAACATTTAGTTTCACGGCAAAATGTGGCGTCTACACCAAGGCACCCACAAGTGTTTTGTGAGCCCTCTGTTGAGATGTCTTGGGTTCCTCTCTCCTAGCTCCATCCCCATGGACAACACAGATCATCTCAGATGAGAAGGCGTAAAACCTGTAGGGTGGGATGTTCAAAACTGATTTCTTTCAACCCATCTCTACTCCACTGATGTTATGACACTGCACAACAATACTTTTACTGTGTGTTAGCTAAATAGCTGATAAAGCACCTGAGACTACCTACAATTGGACATTCTCCTCATCCACCTACATTCGTAGATTCTCTCCATCCACCTGCAGTTGTAGGTTGTCCCCATCCACCTGTAGTTGTAGGTTTCTCCCCATCCACCTACAACTGTAGACTTCTCTCCATCCCCACTTTTACTTCAGCTTTATTTTATGGCCTACTAATGCATTGTAGGGATTAGGCACGTCTTTTAAATGGCTGAAATACTGGCTTTTGCACACGGGGGAAAAAAAATAATTCTTCCGCAAATGTTCGGAAACCCGATACATTTAAAAACATATTTCAATTAGTGTTGTAACAGCTGCACACTGCTAAGGTATGTTGTGTGGTGTCTGAACAAAGAACTTTGCTCAAGCTGTCATGTTCCCTCAGATCAAAACCGAGTCCTTGATATGGATGTGGTAGACTAAATAGTTCTAGTATAGCCTTTTTTAGTAATAATATAAATTAACATGAAAATACGAAGTATTTTAACCATCTAATTTCTAAATTAATTTATGAAATATGGATGATTCCATGCCAGGCTACCTCTGTGCTGGCTATGGGGAGGCCCCAGGTAGCAGGAGGTGTAGAACTGAATGAGGACATCGTGTGAAGAAAGAGCAAAGCAGGCTAAGACTTGAGGGATAAGCACATCACCCAGCCTTGGATGAGCAGCAGTGGAGTTGTTTGAGAAAACGTGCTGGGCAACTGGATGGAGCACAGCTTGAGGAGGAAGGAAATGTGGGGTGAGAGAGGTGTAGTGGGCATCAAATGTAGCGTGACTCAAAAATATCGGGAAATTTGAAGTAATGGAGAAGGAACGGCGTTGTGGAGAAGTTGAATGAGACAAGGGTTGGGCTTGCTGATGTTAGGGAAAAGTAAGTCAGAGGGAGGGACTGAGACAGCGTGGGCAGAAGTTTAGTGAGGAGAAAGACACAAAAAAAGGTGCTGAGTTAAAGCAGAATGTCTGCAAGGAATGAAAGAGGAACAAAATTAGCAACTATGGGGATACCAGCAAAGGGATGGCAGCGTGTTGGGCTGAGCAGGACAGCTGGGATGAGGCAGGGATGCAGGCAGGAGCATCTGGTGCATCCAGCCGGGTGGTTTGTAGCGTTGGGAAAGCTCCCACCCGTGAGGGTTTTCTTCTGGAATCACTGGGGTTTGAGGAGCGCTTAGGTCGAGAGTGCTTTGGGATTTTAAGCTAATTCGAGGGACTTGTTAGTGCTAAAATCCGCCTGGCTAAAACTGGGATTTCCCCACTGTGGCAGAACTTGTGTTCCAAATGGCAGGTAGAGGCCTCCCGGCTCTGGATGTCGTGCAACCCCAGGTCGGGGCTGGAGGTTCGAAGCCAAAGTACCTGAATAGCTCAAAGCTTGGAGTTTTCTTCAAGCTCGACCTTTAACCAACAGGTTAAATTGGCAGAAATGCATATTTAGGAAACAGATCATAAATGCAGTACTGCTATAATTCAATATATCAATCTTGAATTTTCAGTTTTACTGTAAAGGGAAAAAAAGAAACCCTGTATATGTGAAAGCTTAGGAAACTCTCATACAAAGAAATGTAGTTTGAGTTCCAATTTCCAGGCATCCACTAATTTCCCTGTCACTTGGATTATTCTATCTGTGGTTTCTCTTGTATTTTCCTTCCTGTCAGATCTCCCCTTCGTTCCATAACGTAGAATTTTTGGCTTCCTTGAACATTTGTTAATCACACCTTATTAAATGTGAACTTTCACAGTGGGACTTGAAGGTAGCTGTGACTAGATCAGGCAAAAAAAATTTAGCATATTCCTTAGTATTCATTCTTAGCAACTTTTCTATGGAAGTGAATTTTTTTTTTTTTAATGCCTGACTTTCCCTGCTCTTGAGTCCCGGCAGTGACTGCAGAGGAAAAGAAGGCAGGTTAGGAGCAACTTAAATTTTCCTGGAAGTCGAGATCTTTCAGCAGTCTGAAAACATACTTCATTTTTCCTGCTGGATTTCCTCCTGTGCTGGTGCTGCCAATGATGGTCTCCCATCTTCCCAGCCCTTCGCTCTTGGCTGGGGTTTTCTCACCCAACCTTCACCACCCTACTCTTCCTCTCTCTGCTCTTCCTTCCTTAAGAATTAATAGAATGCCACGCTTGTACAACCGACAAGATGGGAGGGCTCTGGTGCGAAGTTTATTCCTGTTCTGGTCACATGCCACATTAGCTGAGTATGATAAATACACCCGAGGAACCAGGCCAGTTCACTAATAAGTTCCTAACAATCCAGTCTAGCAATAAAACATGTAAAGCAGGGCTCCGCATTTCAGGCACTAAATACCATCATTTTTGTAGGTGTAAAAATAGCATGAAATATCAAATAATGACCAACTGGCACTGTATCTGCCTGCAGGGTTGCACCACTCCGGAGCATTCAGTTGAATGACACTAAGATTACAATTTCACATTTTGAAAATAATTTAAAAGAAAAAAAAAAAATCTGGCTGAAGGTACTATTGTTTGATTTTATTTTTTGCCTCCTGCAATCTAAGTTTGGTGATCGGTCTTCACTAATTCCAATCTTTGCACCATATGTTATGTCTGGATATCTCACGGTTGCATCATGCTTTGCTGAGTTTTGTCATGTGGCATCATGCTGACAAGTATTTTTTGTCAGCTCTATTTTGGAATTAAGCTTTCAGTATGGCAGTTCTGGAAGGTGTTGAAGGCATTCCTGTGCTATTTGTGGCCTGGGATCAACCAGATGTGTTTAGGCTTGGCACTGGTTTTGAGTTTCAAACATTGGTTCGAAACTGCCTGAAATGCCAAAGGAAATACTGTTTTCTGCAGCTTAACACCACTTTAGCACTCAGCGAGTGGCTGACAACATTTTATTTAGAAACCCCTTATGCTCCTGTGGCAGATGTATATATTTGTATTTGCTCACGTGGCGGGGGAAAAACTTCTCCTGGACCTTGAGGGCTTCCTCTCCCAGGCTGGAGGAGAAGACCACGGTGGTGGGTTGGTGTGGGTCCAACCCTGGTCTTCCCACCAACACCAAGCGCCCTATGGACTCAACGAGTCCCAGTTCTCCACGTCGCTGCCGTTAGACCCGTGGGATGAACTGCGATGGTGCCGTAGGTGGGGAAGGGTTGGCCCGCGGTTGGCTCGCGGTTGCGCGGCAGCGGCGCTGGCGGCACAAAGGTAGGATGTTGGCTTCCTGCTATTCACGAGCAACGCACACAAAGAAAACTTGAAGAAACAAAGGTCTTCTCTACAGGCTAACCTCTTCAGCGAGGGGCGGGGAAAGAAATACGGCATGTGTATGGTGCTGTCAGCAGAATTATTTATAAATTGGGATATTTTTCGAACGTTTTCACGGGTGTCAGCTGCTCGCTAGAGCTGCCAGTTTTCCATTGATGCTCTCTGAGTCATTTTCTTTATTATCCTGGGCTGCTTGA
>VWYH01003811.1:1300052-1327552 GCA_013399365.1 Pampusana beccarii | reverse complement strand
CACCGCCGTGCCACACAAGGCTGTTCTCTTCTTTCCCTGTTAAGAATAGGTTTGCTCATTCATATTGCAAATAAAGAAACATCTTCAGGCTCAAATTTGCAAACAGTGAAGTCATTAAACAACTGACTTTAATTCACATGAGCAACGTTACTTGCCTGAATAGTAAAAGCAAAACCAGAGCCTTAGCGAAGAACTCATCATAATTTTAGGGTGAAATCAAATGAGTGGTTTGTAAGTTCAAGACACAAATGGAGATACCCATGTGTAAGTGTCCAGCCAAATGGGAGTATGGATATTAATTCTTAACAAAGATGGTTAAATATTTTTACCCAATGAAGTACTCAGCAAATATTACACTATTTTGAAGCACATAATGAAAAGGTCTCCTTTTATATCTTTACCCAGCTCTAAATGAGATAAGAGCCATCGACGTATTTTTGAGGTTTGGTTGACAAATAATGGAGTTTGAGAATCCTGTGTAGTCCACTGGCTCCAGACGTACATCTACAATCTGGAGTTGTGCAGCCTGAAGTAAACACAGCTGTGTTTATCTGAATGTGTGATCCCGTGTACACGGTAGAAAGTTCAAATAAATGCACTCAATGCGATGATGCTGTAAATGCAGCGAGTGCATTTGTCAGATGCATGATGATGCAATCTCTTAAATAAACAGACTGAGCTGTTTGACTCCTGAGCTACATAGACATAAAATATATATGTACATTAATTCAAGCCAATAAAGTGAAATCCAAACCAGCTATAAGATCTTAAATGAACCTTAACTGAAAATCCACTTCTTGTTCTTACACCCTGAATAAACAAGTTCTGTGCATTGGTATTAAACGTATGGTGTAAGTTTTAGACAACAACAGACTGAGGTAACAAATAACCATCAGTTCTGGTTTTAGTGGGCCAATCCTGTTTTTACCTAAGATGGTCCATTTTCTAAGACCAACTCTAGAAATTATAGTATATTCCAAATTTTTCTCCTCATCATCCACAGAGATAGCTCTGTTTTACAGCTGAAATATCTCTATTTGGCATGTGTGATCTGTTCAGTATTCAACAGAACCAATAGTCTAGAGGAATAAGTTTGTGATGAGCTGAAGAATATGTGAAGGAAAGGGAAAAACTGAATGAACGGAGATGCTATCAAAGCTGTTGTTTTACTCAGAGCTAACATTGGCTCAGCATTTCACTATAAACTCATTCAGAACATCAGGTTACTGGAAAAAATCCTCCACTGAGTAATATGAAATATTTACTGATGAGTCAGAAGTTGGAAGTAGTGACACCACCACATACTATTAAAAAGTCCTGCTTTTCGATACTGTCTGACTGCTCTGCAACCCTAAATAGCATCACTGCAGAAGTGCCATAAAGCTTTTTCATTTGTCTCAAGCATATTCACTTGGAAAACACAAGCTGTACAAATGGTCTCGGGAATGTTTACTGCAGAATTAGACCATCAAATTTCTTGACTTATGTGTTTTAAAATCTTGCCCAAAAGATGGCACTAACATTGTTTTTAGTAACGTATATCAGATATAGATTTAATTCTTCCCCCATGTCAAAGTATCTTCAAAATCGTCACAAACGTATGTTGGAAGAACATGCTCAACATGCACTACTATGCCAGCTAACAATTGCTATGTAGAAATTAAGCTTCCTTTATGTTGAGAAGCAAACAGAAAGTATTGCTGGACCATCAGATGTATCTGTCAAAATACAGAGACACTGAGCTATGAAACCTTCATCCCAACCAGGACTATTTAAATCTATGTAATATACCATACAATATACCAGAACGGTATCATACATTTAAATTATGCACTATTAAATCGCTTGAAAAGTGTGCTAAGACTAGATCAACTTCATTGAACAATTTATATCTGATTTAAAATATTCAAAGAAGTATTACACTGTTGAATTTTATTATCAGTAATTCATTTCAAGATTTAAAATATTTAAATTACATGCTGTAAAAAGAATGGCAAATAGTTTGCATGTCTCCTCGAGCAGTGGAAGCACCTATTTACAATACTTCCACCGTTTATGTTAATATGGTTATTTTGAGTATGCATGGAGACCATCTTCTTTTCACTAAGCAGATCGTGTCTGTGGACTTGAAGAAGGTGGGCCTCAAATAAGCTAAAAAATTGCTGTTGATCTGGCAGGAATGGAGCATTTGACAAGCAGAGGACTCAGGTGGGGTTGCTATAATTTACAGGAGCACCAGGGAGAAAAATACTGAGTGTTGCTCCCACTGAAGCCGTCGGAAAAAGACCTGTAAAGAGTCAGGCCCAGCTTTCAGTACTGTGAGCTGCTTGTGAACATCTGGTGACTCTTATTGTCATGTCATGCTCTTTCCGTAATAGCATCATTCATATAGCTTCCAAAACCCTCAGGTGCGTGTTAAGGCACCGTGATAAAGCAGAACACTGGATAAAAACCAGAGCAAGCGACATCAGAAGGTAACGAGACACACAGGTCAGCGTGATAGGAATGACCCAATTATTGTCAAGTCCTTTGCAAGCACCGTAACGAAGGGCAGATTTGAGGGGCAGAGCAGAGAGGGTCTGAAGGGTGAGCTTGGAAACTGAATATAAAGGCAACGGATAAATGAAAGTGAGAGGTAATGCCAAGGTGGGTCTTGAAAGAGAAGTCAAACAGCTTCTGCTCTGTGCAGCCAACACAAGGGATGTTGTGGGATCCAGGAGAGAGCAGCGACAGGTTGAAGCTGTATTAGAAAGTGGCAGGAGAAGAGGTGGATGGAGGGGGTTTGATGGGATGGGATGGGAATGTCACTGGTGAGAGAAGAAGCCGAAGGGAGAGGGAGCAAAGCAGGGAGGGGTGGATGGTCTGGAGGCACAGGGGTACGGGGACTATCAGAGGTGAAGAAACAGCTAGGGCTGCTGCTAGGATAGCAGTGAGGGAGATAAGCAGGACCCATATGTACTGGGCTTCTCTTTGGGGAAGCCACGTAGCAGCTCTAATCCGGGAATCTGCACGCACTTACATTGAATTTAGCCCCAAAACGAGGAAAAGAAGGAGCATGTATTACACCGATGTGATGTGTATATATGGCTTTTCACTCTAAAAAGATGCACCACGAATGAGGAGGGTGAGGAATTGCAGGAGCTGCCCCAAAGCACATTTAATACTTAACACCACTTCCTTACAGAGTCGAAATAATTTATGTCCCCAGTCTGCTGCCCTTCTGCTAACAACCCCTTCCTGAAGTCAGTCAGTCAAAGAAACGCAAGGAAAAGGTGGGGAGAGAAGACCTAGCCACTCACTTCTACTTTTTGTTTTAGTTTCCAAGAGGCAGAATCAGGTTTCCTTTTAGACCTGCATTTTTGTTGTTGTGTCTAGAGTTAAGCTAATGTTTATACCCCCCCTTAAACTTTATTTTTCTTCGTGGAAGGAATTAGTCAGGGAGAAAAGAGAAGTGAGGACCCATGACTACTCTGTAAAATAGTAACACAGGCATCACAACGAAATCGGGGAATTTACAAAAGTAAAAAATTAGATACAGCTACCGAGGCCGCCAACCACAGGTGGGTTCTCTCGTATTAACATAAAACCCCTCAGCTAAGAGGAATCAGAAAAGCGCAGTACCAATTATTGTAAGCTGCCATCGCCACTCCCGTCGAGTCCACACTGTTAGAAGGGCCTGAAAATCCCCAGATCATCGCTGGGAAACTCCCCACGATAACATCCCTGCCTGCAGAATTTCTTCGTGCTGCAACGCTGCAGATCATCTAAATGCAACCACTGGCTTCTGCATAAAAGTCGAGGTGCTCATCTGGTTACAACCCCAGCAAGCCATGGCTCAGGAGCACACCTGGGGAAAAAACCTCCTACAATAGGGTTCTGGACCATAACAGGATTCTGCTGCCCCTTCCACCCCCTCGCTTAATGAATTTTTCAAAAACCGAAGGGAACTGCCATCCTAACACCGGGAACTGGACAATTTGCGGTAGGTGCTACGCATGGTAGTGCTAGTAGCAGCAGGAGTGCCATGAATATGGAAGCGAGGAGCTAACAGGAGGAAGAGACATTTGGAGAGAAGTATCTTGCTCAGCTTCTCATAACAAAAACTAGTTTTAAAATCTTCAGCAGTGAAGCAAATGGGTAGGGTGTCACCGGTTCAGCTGAAAACTCACTTGCACCTTATGGTCACCATCTGTGGTGTGGAACGTTTTCAACCTTGACAAAGCAGATTTGTCCGAGGATATTTCCTCTCTTTGAAATAAGAGAATTAGCTGTGGTAAAACCGGAACCCGTGTTGGCACATCTACACTCAGGCGATCGCTGGAAAAAGAGAAAAAAAAAGGAGAAAAAAAAAGAAAAAAGTATATCGTTGCAACAAGCGCCTGGTTGGCAACTTGTAAAAAATAACACCCTTCCACCCCCGGCCAGCTCCAGCTGTGTTGGTGCTGAGCAACACCAAAGGCCGCTGACTGCCTCTTCCTCCTCTTTTTTAAAATACGAAGTGTCTTTTTAAAAGCCCATGAGAAAGAAAGGCACATGCAGCAGGTGGTCACATCTGTGCCCATCTCACTCCATCCTCAACAATTTGCTCCCGATTGTTCTCGGTGAGGGAAAGGGTGGAAACTCCGGGCGCGGAAGGAGGACGAGGGTGGGTGGAAGAGGAGAAGGGCAGGCACTCGAGGAGGAACAGAAGATTTTAAAGCCTGTTCGCCCTCTTTCTTGCTCTATCACTGTGGGAGAATTCCCCCAGAGCCTAACTAGCTGACAAGCACAAAAATCAACATATGTTTCAGATATGTATGCGCAGCCATGCTCTCTATCACTGGTGAGATGGAAGAGACCACAGAAATATAAAACATAGATGCTTTCCTTTTGATTTGCCCTTCATTTGAGAATTCTCCGTTGGCTGTAATTGCATTCATAATACGGCCGCATTTGTGTATTTTTCAAAGAACTGAGAGAATAATCCAAATGACGACTCCAGCTCTGGACAGAGCCTTTCATTTCAATTCATTTAACATTTTAATAATTCCTTAAGTGTTGTAGGGTTCCTGTGTCAAGCTGGAGAGTAGCGCTGCGGATTCGTGGCTCCTCTCTGCTCCTGCTAGCATTTTCCATCATGACTTTGGGCAAATCATTTACTTACCCTGGGTTTTAGGCCCCTCAGCCTGCAAAATGGGGATAAACTGCCTTCTTTTTCTCAAAGGTATATTGTGAAGATAAATTTGTGCATACGACTGCAGATTGTGTGTGGGGGGGGTGGAAAATACTTGCCTACATGGATAGGTTCAGTAGTGCGTTTTTCTTTGAGATAAAGATGCTCTAATTTCCTGGCCACCACCCTGAATGTCGCAGACACTTTTAGGTTTACTTTTGAGGAAGGAGACGCTCAATTACTGCTATAGATAAACACCATAAGCTTAGTCTGTTCTACCCAGATTTAATCTGTTCAATTTCTCGAGTTTTACTTCTTCCCCCCCAAATTCTCCCATCCCTCCCCACAAAAAGGTGGAGTCCCAGCGAGCTGCACTTCAGCA
This sequence comes from Pampusana beccarii, assembly GCA_013399365.1. Lineage (NCBI taxonomy): Eukaryota > Metazoa > Chordata > Aves > Columbiformes > Columbidae > Pampusana > Pampusana beccarii. Next base: position 1,322,018 of record VWYH01003811.1, on the reverse strand, counting down.
GAGACGAGCAGCGTTGTCGGGCTAATCAGAATCCAATTAACGTAGTCAAATTTAACCACTTCACTTCCAGTTCTGGTGGGCAATGTCGCACGCTCCAGCGACACAGGAAGCACCGCGATGCGAATTAAGCATCATTAACTAGAGGCAACCAGTAGAGACACAGGACGGCAACTGTCTGCCTGCAGAAACCACAAGAAAGGGCACAGCTCTCACCATCAAGAGCTTCATATGTAACTCTGGCCTTTAAAATGTGTGACAATGACTCAGAACGAGGAACGCAAGAAAATCTGCCGAAAAAGCAGTTTGTCGCGATGTGGGATTCGTTTCTTCAACAGCTATAACCTCAGTTTCCTGATTCAGCAACTTTGATGCCTATAAATTAAAGAAATAAAGTGAAACGGCAATGTGTTTGCATGGGACGGAGGTAAAACCGGGTCCAAAAGGAAAAGCACTTTGGTGGTCAGGAAATGTGCTGTGCTGAGCCTGGATTCAAGATTAGTGTCACTAGTGAAATTAGGAGAACCCTTGTGTGATCATTAAGCTTATCAAAGCCTTAGTGAGATTCGAACATAGGTGAAGCACTGACCCAGCTGAAGTCGGGGTGATACCTCCAACCTCTCACCAAGTGTTTCTAAATTGCCCAAGGCCCAGTACTGGGGCTGAAAAGCAATATCTAAATAGAACAGATAAATAATAAATTAAATAACATAAGTTAAAGCCTCCTGGAAATGAAAACTGATTAGCCAGATTTCACAGAGGGTTTCAATTAAGTCTGTTTCTCATTTTTGTTTATCTATATTTAATACTGATAAATAATGTTATTTCGTTACAAGTCTCTGGTGTTTACAGCCTTTCTTAAAGGGATAGTCAGGCTTAAAACAAGCTTCACCGACTGTACAAGTAACATTCTGGGTTAGCAAAATGGAAGAAACAAGCTTGTTTTTCTTCACTAACGGTGCTTGTGTGTTTTCTGGCACTCTGTTTCTCCTCTGACTAGAAAGGGAGCCCTGCTAAGAGTTCCCATCTTCTCCCTGTGTGGAAACCTGGAATATTTGCTATTGCTGAGCTTAAATGCTGTGGTTCATACGTTCATTTACCCGCAAAGATAGGAGAGGAAGGCCCAAGAGGACCAGTTCAACAGCTTCCCACCTCACACGGACCACAGGTCCCTGAGGATGAGGAAGGAGGAGGTTCAGCCCTGCCATGTCATTTCCCTCCAGTGTTACATGTGCTCACACCTGACCCCATCAAACACTTCTATTTACGGAAAACAGATGCCAATATTAAGAAGCCACTTCTCATATAATGAGGAAACAGTGACCAGCTCTGGCAAGCCATGATCCACCACACCATGACCCTGCTCCTACCCATCCTTGCATAGCAAGCAGCAGCAATTCCCTGATCTCAGCTGATGGAGATCAACACCTTGTGAAAAGTTCTCCTGCATACCTGTTCTCTAATTAAAAAAAATGTGTCAGGTGAAAAGTGGCAGCATGTTAATGGGCATTTGCTTTAAGTGAGGAGACAGAGCTTTAAATGCAGTGGTGGCATGTGGGTGATGGTTTTGGTTCCACACTTGTCCCAAAGAGCATTTTCCTGCTCTGTAACTTGACAGCCATGTACCACACCTCCAGTAATGCAGAAAGCAGGGTTGCATTTGCTAGAACTGCTCAGCATTTTTAAATTGTGCTAATTTAACCCAGGTGGTCTCTGCAACAGCCTTTGCCTTAGGCCTGGAGAAAAGCAAGGAGGTGAAAGCAGTGAATTTGTTATCTTTCTGCATAGGAAGAGTGGAGAAAACCCAGCTGAGATGTGCAAAAAGAAGGTATGGAAATTATGTGCTTCCTATCAGCTCCTGCAGCACTGAGGAAAGGTCTCAGTACAGGCAGCCTTCCAGGAGAGCATCCCATCTCTGTGTTCTGCTCATCTCCACGGTTCTATGCCTGGGGACACTCTGGGTGCTGATGGAGGAGGTAAAAAGACCTGCAGGGGCTGGGGTTGGGGACAGAGTAGAGATGTTTCTTCTGTGAAGACCATAGTCACAGTCTGTCTTTGCATAACAGTGTGTGTTTTACACGCAATGCACTTAGTGGTGTCTTTGAGGACTAGGATGCTGTAAACTGTAGAGGTTGTTTTGTTGGTTTTTTTTTTTTGCTTGGAGGATTTTGAAATGGAAAATACCATTTATTTTCTGAAGAGTCCAGGTAAGTATCTGTTGTGTAATGCAGTTGTGCTAAAACCATCAGCAAGAAGCTTGGTTTTTGTTTTTCCTGAGCAGATGCGCGTGCTGAAGTGGAGAGGGATGACTGCTATAGAGGTCTTTTGCTTGAATAACTGAAGGAAAACGTGCTGGCTTCAGGAGGGATGCAGGTAAAGCTGCCTGGACCTGTGTGGTGGCGGCTGGTGCTGCCAGACCTGCTGCTGCATCCCTGGCTTATGAGCTGGAAATCACGTCGCTGAACTAGGGTGACCTTGTTACTCTGAATGGAGCCACTTTTCCTGCCCCCAGATTTTACCCAGTTGTCTGTTTGTTTAGCAACCTGAGCGGAGCAGCGTCTCCAGCTGGACTGCTGGATGTCTGAAAGACTGAGGCTGTCTGGGAGCAGATGGGAATGTTCCTGAGTTTCTGTCTGCAGCTCTCAGGGACCCACTGAGACTCGCATTGCTCAGAACGCTGACAGAGGGTGCCCAAAAAATGCCGTAGCAAATGCAGCTGGAAGTGTCGTCTTTTCTTTTTCATCCACTTTGATTTCTCAGGCTGTTTCTCAGCCTGAAACACAAGTCTGAATCTGGCGGTGCACAGAAAGGAAGGGTGCTGGGTGTCTGCTCATTTCTGTGGTGTTCTCTCTGTCCTACTTCTCCAGCAAGTAGGACATCTGGGATTTATGGTCACCTTAGTCTCAAGCTTCAATTTCCCACCTTCAAAAAGCCCTCCCCAGCCCTCAGGGCAGAGGCTGAGCCTCAAATCAGGCTCTGTGTACTTTGTAATACTGCAAAATGTTCCTGCAACCAGGCGAAGAAAAAGCAGACGGAAATATGGCTTTGTAATTGAGTGCTGAGAGCACTCAGCAAGACAGGGGAATCCTAAACTGCGACTCCTGCTACCTCCAGAAGTAACGTTTTCCCAGTTACTAAAAACATGTCTGTCTTGAGATCAGTGAACTGAAATTTTCCTATTCCTACATGACTGCATTCCCAGTCACCCTCCCTTAGTGGTGTGGGTATTTTTTGTTGGTTAGTTAGTTAGGGTCTTTTTAATGCCATTACAGCTACAGGCATCACAAGCCCAGCCTGCACCATCCCTGCTCAAGTCCAGGATAGACAGAAAACTGACTAAAGAAAATTAAGCTCCACCTTGATGTCCCACTTTTCTCAGGCTATGTTTTTGCAATTCCGTAGCAGATGGTATGTCTTAGGTATATCACTTCGGAGGTGCCAAGTGATGTTCTATCTATCAGTGTTTTTATTTAATGAGGAGGGAAATTTTGACTCCTACTTACACTTGGGAAGCTGCAACAGGGAGACAGGTGCGACGCTATTTCATATTGCTGTATCATGTACCCAGAGCTCTTAATAGCTATTTTTAATCTGGACACTAAAGCAACTATTAATTAGGGAAACGTATCTGGGTGCCTAATACAAATTGTGGAGACTATAATGGTGTATTACAGCACCTTAATTTTCTTCAGACTACAATTAGCAGTGAGTTGGTCTGCCCTATGATGATTTTTTTCTTTTATCTGACAAAATAAAGTTGCAAATAGAGGGCAGCTGAGTCATGATAGGAGTGTATGGGATTCCAGCCCAAAGCGCTTTACGTGTGTGTCCAGTCAATAGACTTAAAAAGGAGCCACTTACTTAAAAGCTGATGCCTCTAAAGTGAAATGTGGAAGCTGTTGAAGGGTTCTGTGGCACTCAATGACAGCTTTGCTTTTAACCGCAGTGGGACAAATATCAGCATTTAATATTATATGGTATTGCAATGCAATAAAAGAAATGAAACAAGGTACAGCTCAGTGAGGAGAAAAATATAAGTGACTGGGGTATAGCTGCTGTTTTTAAAATGTGAGGTAGATGACAATATCGCATGTATCTGCTCTCAAATGTCACAGTATTTTACCGTTGATAGATAGCCAAGACCTTGGTTTTAAATCGCAGTTCTAATGTGGTACAGTAGTTTCCACTACCTGCACAACAGATTGTAGATGTCAATTTTTGGTGGACTTTTACTGTTGCCCAGATGTAATTCAACCTTCCTGCTTAGTGGGATCATAAAGGAGGATAATTACATTGGTGCAAGCTAATTGTATTCTCCTTTTCGCAATGAAACCCCCCTTTTTTTTTTTTTTTGTGGACCTGGACTTGTACTCTTACATAGGAAAATCAGTGAAATGAATTTCTTCTCTTTAGGAACTTGATTATCGACTCAGCTAAAATCCATAAAGAGTTACTGAGTATAAAATACTTATCTCTTAGGTGTTCCTCTGCCACACCTGAATAAAAAGGTGGAAATTTTCCCTACAGAGGAACCTGGATGAGGTTCATCCACGTCCTTCCAAGGAAGCTGATGCTCATACTGATCTTACAGGGCCTCTACAAACAGCAAGTGAGCAAACTCTTTACCCTGACTACTTTTCATTGGAAAAACGTAGTAGAAAGTGCAGAAAACGTAAAGAAAGAAGAAAAGGACCAACAGGAAAACACTAAAGAGTAGTAATCAGCTGAAAGTGCTATGTGAAGAGATCATGCAGCTGATGACCTTAAAAAAAAAACCAACAAAACACTGAGCACCAAAGTACATCATGTTGCTGCCGTCACTGAATACACCTTTCATTTTCTCTCCACAAAGCAGAGGTACAAGCCATTTGGAAGCAAACCAAAAGCATATTGGCCTCTCTTCTGCTGACATGGGTGGGAAACCTCCTTCTGCTGCCCAAGTCCTTGCACAGAGGCTGTTGCGATCATGTCCTCGTGAGAAAGAAGAAGAAGAGAAGAGGTCGATCCTCCTGGCCTCCTTGCAGCTCGCAGGATGCTGTGGTGCCAGTGCCCAAGGAGATGCTCAGGCCTTTGGTGCAGCACACTGGGAAGGCTGTGACAGGTTCTTGTGCTCATCACTGCCTGTGTCAGTACTTAAGTGGTTCAGTTGTGCCACTGGAGGTCTTTAAAAGATGTGTGGATGAGGTTCTGAGGGACATGGTTTCATGACAGTGTTGGGTTAATGCTTGGACTCGATGATCTTGAGGGTCTCTTCTGACGAAAATCATTCTATGATACTTCAGCCCTGTGCCTTTCCACATCCTGACCAGCTCCACAGCCATAGAAATGGGTTTATTTTGATCTTGGACGCCTCCAAAATAGATTATTCATAACTTGCTTCCTTGTGCTTCTAAATATGGGTAAGAAAGCTGAGGAACGAACAAGGAAACGGGATTTATCTGAGGCTCTGCTCCCCCGTTTCCCTTTCCTTTAAAAAAATACATCAAAATCAGCAAATGTGTTGATGCGATAGAGACTTTTTTGTCCAAAGACTCAGGCTAACCAGCCCACAGCCACGCTGCTGCTGGCAAAGTCTGCACCGTCGCTCTGCTCTCACCTCGGCTCAATGTGGGATGGGCAGGGCCTGCAGGGCCGCGATCTCTTCTTGGAAACGCGGAAAGGTGATTATGGGTAAGCTGGAGGATTGTGGCCAGAACCAGGAGATCTTGGGGACGCTTAAAGAGGTTTAACTAGCTGAACGTCATCAGTTTTCTGCAGCTCGGCCCTGGAGCGGGACACCAACCCCCCCAGGCCTGCGTGAAGGCTTGCAAAGAGGTGTAGCTTAGCCTCAGTCAATACTAGAGACTTGCTATTGTATTTTTAAACTAATTCTTTGACCTATACCTTCATCTGCCATGGTACAAATGCACATTACAGGCTGAATGTTAGATATTTACGACCATTTAACAATCTATAATAAGCCATTTGGGCTGATTTTGACATGTACACTCAAGTTACTACTTTTTTATCAATATCAGGGTACATTTGTCAGCAGAGAATGATAATTGTATTGCTGTGTATATAACTGATCTTGCAGTGTGACATTCTCTACGCTGTGCACAAATTGAATACACGCCACCTTAAGTACGGGCCTATTAATTAAAATCAGAGAGGAAAAAGATAAAGTGCCAACTATGGAGCATCTCTGAGCAACATCTTCTCCAGTGTTGTCTTCTCCAGTAAACAACTTGGGAGTCTCACACGATCACCTACTTGTCTGTTTATTTATTTGTTACAGGATGCCAGAAGCGCAAGGTCAGAGGTCTGAAATCAAGGGCACAAAAGGCAGGACAAAAAGGGCTGACGAGGTTGCCGTACAAGCACGAGAATATATTTCTGTGTTACAGCAGGTATCAAGCAGCATCTGCTGTAGTTATGGCCGCAAGAGTAGCTTTTGTTCCATTCCTTGCTTTTCACACACCAGTAACTTAGACAAATGTACTGCATATGTGGACACAGGTAGTCATCTGCACTTTTCAGAAGTGTTGAGCCAATTCTGAGCTTTAATTACTTCTAACTTCTATTTAATTTCCTTCCAACCTGGCTGCTGCTTTTTTTTTTTTTCTTTTACAGCCAATGATGAACTAAATATGAGGCTAGGTTTCAAGAAAAAGTAAGTTTAAAGAAAGAAATACTTTTAAAATGACAAATCTTAACTCACACATGCTAGAATGTACAGATTTTATGCACAAGGAAGACAAAAATTAAATAAGCCCATAACAGCACTGAAGATCTGGGAAGAATTTCTCTGCCATAATTTAATGGAGATTGTGAGAGAAAGAATGAGTCAGAAAATACATTAAGATTTTTCTGCTGTTGGGGTTACAGAAGCAGTGAAATGTGGTGGTTTTTATCAGCTGACCAAAGTGTAACAAAACTTCAGTAAAAATTCACTGGGAGAAGCTGCAATTGGCAATGTTTGTCTGTTCTGGTAGCGTATAAAGAAGAAAGAAACTGTACCTTATGCCAAAGTAAAAGCCATGTCTCAGCAATTTTCTACGCCATAGAAATTTTCTCCATTGCAGCTTAATATAAAGCAAAATGAACTCTGGTAAGAGCAAATAAGGCCAGGTACTTTTCGAAGCTCTGGCCTTGTCATCAGATAAGTGCCTGGATTTCGTATTACAATTAAAATAAAGATGCAATATCAGTATAAAGACCGGACATAGGGCAAAAAAATAGTAAAGAAGTAATTGCCAGTCATGTTACCCAACTTGTCAGGACTTTCTTTTACTAAGAGAGGATGTACCTGCATGAATATATGCCTGAAACTTCAGTAAATTTGACAAGGAGCAATAGATCAGCACTCAGGTCAAAAAGGGACGGGGAGAACGGGACCAACATGCAGAGAGGTTGCTCCTCTGTTAAACACAACACTGGGAACGTGGGCATTTCTTTCCTATTTGTGGAAAAGTCTTTATCGTGGTGTTTTCCATAATAAGCATTATTTTCCTTTCCTTTTAGTAGTTTTCCTCATTTTAGATGTATGCTCGCATTTTGCAAAATTTCTTTATCGTCACAGAAGGGTGCTAAGGGAAAGCAGCTGCCTTTTCTCAGCTTTGGGTATCTAGATTAATTGATGTTTATTAGTTTCAGAAGCATCTCTTGTTATCTGAATCCACCCACATCTGCTTCCTACGTTACCTGTCTGAACAGTTATGTGAAATTAGCCCAAAACATCGCAGTCAGCATCTCTGATTCCTACTGCAACAAGTTTTCTATTTACTAATAGCAATACCACTAGGCAGCAGTTGGACCAGTTAGCTCAGGAGAGGCAGATTTTTCTGCCTTTTCATTCCCGTGCACAGATGGAAACAAGAAGAGACCCAGTTTAGCTCTTAAACATGACAGTGCAGCTGAAGTTGCTTTTTAAATTAAATTGACTGTATCTCCTCTACATATTCTGCAAATCGATGCAACCGTGCCTCCACGTTACTTGGTAATAGATTCTGTGCTAATAATGTAATGATTTCGAAAACATTCTCTAGTTGTTCATGCAAAAAAAAAATTAAAAAAAATAAAATCAAAAGATGAGCGCAATCTAGGGAAGATCTTGTTCCACTAACAGCTCCACAAACAGCCACATGTAATTTATTCCAGAAGTGACTCAAAAGATCACCTGTGAATCTACCGGCTGGTACCAATTATTTGGTAAAATTCATAGCAAGGAGCTCCAAAAGGGCACAACGTTGAAAACCACCATGGGCTTTGCTTTGAAACCTTTCTTTTCTCCATACCTGCTAGGCTGGTGTAGATTAATTTTCCCATTCTAGTCAAATCTTTCCAGTTTAAGACGAGTAATGGTGCCAGGTTTCTGAAGAAATATACTACTTAATATTGTGTTCTGCAGTGAAGATCCTTTCAAGCACTTTTATTTGCAAAGGTTATTGTGACAACTGTTTGGCTGAACATATTTTCAAAATGAGTATTTATGTGATTCCACAGCTATTTGAATTCTTCTTTTTCTTCAAGTTTTGTATCTAAAATATGAATTTTTATCAAATTTGGAATGTGATTTGTTATTTAATTTATCACGACCATTCTGTTTAACTTCTACAATTCACCTCATCTTCTCTAGAGTATGTGCATCTTCCACCTTCGATCTTTAATTGAGTGCTGTTTTATTTGCTGCACCTTTTTCATCTTAAGTGATTGTGCTGTGGCAGCTCCTTTTGAAACGCTGGGCAGAAAAGACAAAGCATTTTCATAGATTTCACGGCCATCATGGTTCTTCAGCTGACCATCCCATGTGAGGCAGATCACAGACATTTACAGAGTCTTACCTCAATTTTGAGTTATTGAGTCTGCAGCTCAGTCACTTGTGGTTGAGCAAGAACGTATCTTCTAGGAAGTTTTCCAATTTCAAAGACTTCAAGTGACAGAAATTATCCCACATCCCATGTGTAGTATCCAAATGTTAAATTGTTCTAACAGCTAAATTATGTGCAATGTTAAAAATTTACACCTCATTTCTGATATAACTTTCTCAGCTTCAGTTTATAGACAGACAACCATTTTATGCCTACATCTATCCCGTGATTAAAAGGGCTTCTGGAATTGTGTATTTTCTCTGATTTATTTAATGGACTCAAAAGTAGGCTGAAATAAGTGGTATATAATGGCAAAGGGATTTTTCAAAAGATAATTTGAGTGCTCACCGGACAGTTATAAAGGCAGTGAGCATATAAATGAAGGTTTTATATATATGTATATACGAGGACTACATATATGTATATTTGAGGATTTTATATATGTATATATGAGGATTATATATATATATATTTATGTTACAGGTATGGAGAAGGGACTAGATATCCAAGTGGGAATTTGTGTAGGAAATCTCCCATACCAACACACTTGTTTAAAGGCTAGTTACTCTGGAGCATGATTAAATTACTAACTCTTCTTCCTTTCTCCTCTTCATCTTCTCATGGGCTTCTAGGAAATCCATCAAGTCTCAGATGTATCAGGTGAATATGTTGGGTGTTACCATAGCGGGAAGAGCAGGGAAACAGAACTATGGGCTGTGATGGTACAGGCAGTGAGGGCAATTACTGAACACCTCCTGAAAAGTTGTCTTCAAAGATTATTTTCCTTAGTAGCTTGGCAACCTGTAATTCTCTAGGCCTGTCATCTAAATCATGTTAGGATTCAAATAGCTAGCAGACTGTAAACAGGAGAGATTAGTCATCCTCAGATCCCCAGCGATACCCTTTTGGAGAGAGGGAGAGTGGTTCCCGTACGACTCTGCGCTGTTTCTGTTGGGGTAGCAGCTGGGAAGAACGTGGGAAAGTCAGAGATAAGTGGCACTTTAGAAAAAAATCGAAAACGTTTGTCAACGCTGCAACCTGCAACGTACTAGTTCAGGAGCGGCGCTCAGCAATGTCTCTCAGGTGCCCTTCAGTAGGATGAACCCGAGCATCAGGGTCTGGTTAGTGGGAGACAATCTGTTGCTCTGTTTGAGCTGGATTCCCACTTCACCATGGTGACCAAGAGAGCTGTATCTGATCTGCTGTTCTGGCACCGGCCCCCATCGTTTTTCTGTCTTCCGACCGCAAACCTCCTCATCAGAAGTTTCCAAGAAACCTCAATCATTGCACCTGACAGAGCTGGACTTCTTTCCAGCAAACGAACACAAGGACTCGACATTGTCTTTGGGAAAATATGTTCTTCCCTTCTGGAAGGTTTCCAAAGAGCAGGCTGCCCCCTCAAAGCAAACCCTGTCAAGGACAGAAAGTCTAACAGTAGCTGACCTAAGGTTGTGTTTTCAATTTGTGTATATTAGCAGAAAAATTTAGTATGGTAATGGGATAGGTAAATGTGCGGCCTTTCAGTTCTTAAAGAGGACGTGTAAGGAAAATGCGGACAGACACTTCAGTAGGGCCTGTAGCAATAGGACAAGGGGTGATGGTTTTTAGGGGAGATTAAGACTAGATAGACTAAAGAAGGGGAGACTCAGACTAGATATAAAGAGGAAATCTTTTACAAAGAGGGTGGTAAAACCCTGATCCAGGTTGGCCAGAGAGGTGGTGGATGCCCCATCCCTGGAGACATCCCAGGCCAGGCTGGACGGGGCTCTGAGCAACCTGAGCTGGTGAAGATGTCCCTGTCATGGCAGGGGGGGCACTGGGGGAGCTGGGAAGGTCCCTTCAACCCAAACCATCCTGTGATTCCACGGTGCTATTTCATTCTGCATTTGAGCCATCCCAGCCCCATGCTGTTGTTCCTGCTCCTGTGTTTTGTCTGGGCAGCCCAAACTCTTATAAACAGGAAACCAGAGACTTCAGAGGATTTCTCCGCTTGAATAGAGATTGGTGCAAGTATTTGAGATCACTGCCCTTCTTACAGACAAAAATCACCTATATGAATATTCATAGGCAACTAAACTGTCATGACTACTTAAAGAAACGCCTGGACTTACATATAGTTTAATGAGTGTGTGTAGGCTGCAGGTCTTGCTCTAGGAGCTGCAGATATCAATCTGTTCTTGAGTCCTTAAGCTGCTAGCAGTCATGTTTCTTTCCTGAAACTCTTCTCCCATAAATACCAAATAAAACCATAGTTTGTGCAATAGTCCCAGAGATATCAGTTGACCTAGACGGTATTTGTTTGCATGAGATGTCTTTATGGCACTCTGGGGAAAAACCAGGGTTTCAAAACCAGAACATCTATCCTCAGAGAAATCTGCTGAACTGCAGAGACTTATTTCCTGACTTCCAGGTATTTCTTTTGGAGCAGATACAGTAGCACTTGCACATCATTCTGAGTCACTCCTTGTGCATATGTGCATATTACATCCATTTTCCCCTGCGCTGACAGGACATTGCCAAACGATTTAGTTTAGATAGAGCTGGCTCTCCAGCATGATTTTTCACACACACATTTTAGCGCACTGAAAGCTGAATTCTGATTTACAACCTTTTTGGAATTTGTTTTTCGCCGAGGTTTATGCCAGAGATGTTTTATTCATATAAAACAAATGCCTGACATTTGTTTCATTAAGATATTAAGCTTACACTCCGTTTGCTCTCACCAAAAAGACACCAGCCACATAAAGAATTGCCAGGCCAGGCTTTGGCTAAGGGACTCAGAAAATGGCATGTGAGCTCATCTTTTGCAGCTCTGACTAGGCAAGCCTTGTTCAGAGCCCTGATTCAGTGGCAATTAAATAAACCAGAAAAGCACCCAACCCCACCCTTTGCAGCTGCAGCTTTGTCTGAATGTGATAAGAGATCATTAATTTTCAATTTGACCTCAGCCTATAATGTTCAAGTGGCCTCTTTGTTCTCCTAGCGATGTTACAAGCAAGGTCTGAGTCAAGGGAACTGGAAAGGAAATATTAAAATAGTCTGAAAAACCTCTTTAGTCTTGTGATCTCGCTCCTCCTAACTTAACTGTGCATACCTTACCCATCGGACCATCACAGCTCCATGACATGGATTTCCTCTTGGTTGCAGCTTCTTTTCCAGAATAAACAACACTGGTCAACCAAAGTGACCAGTTGTGTAACGGTAATAATGTATATCGAAACACCAGAGCAAAAACATGCTGTGAACAAACTGACACGGCCAAGTTTATTTATATCAAATGTCTGCGAGTAACATTCCTAACGATTTACAGGCAGAATAAAAGCTGAAATTCACTCATTAAAGTGTTCACTGTGAATAGCTCATACAGCTCTGAATTCAAAGATGTAGTTGAAGAAATTGTTATCGCAATCCACTGCAAAAAGAGCTATTGTGAACCTATGGGCACATCAACAGCTGTCTATGGAAAATTATTATTATTAGAGAATAGAAAACGTCCTATTTTTACCAGATAATCCCAGAATCTGGGTTGAATTAGAATGAAGGAGAGCCCATCTTTCACATCCTTTTTCATTCAGGCATTTGGCAAGCCGAGACTTTGCAGAATGTATTTTAGGATGTTTAAGCTGCTGTTTGTTACTGGTGGTTTCTCATTGTAACACCTCAAACAATTCAGCAGATGACCCGGGGCTTGGGTCCTTGGGTAGACACACGACTGCTTACCACAGTTCTTAGGTGCTCTAGGTTGCTCAGTTTGGGTCCACAAGGTTGGATGCAAAGGGTGTTCCAGGGTTTTTTAAATGTGGGGTTTTTCCTGCTTTTAAGCAAATCCAGTTTCCATTGAGTAAATCACGCTTTGTACTGGAACAAAACTCCTACATCTGAAGATTTCTCTCCTTCTTAAAGAATTAACAGGACCGGATGACACCAGAGTTGGGGCCAGAACTCATTAGACACTTCATTTTCTTTTCTTCTCTGGGGACGCTTTGGAGGAAGAAATCCTGTCACTGGACTGTCCCATCAAATACGAAGAAAAGGGACATGTAGTATCTTGATTGTGTCTTCAAACAGCCAGTTAAGTCAGGAAAGGCCTTGGATATTGAGGAAAAACCTTCTGAAAAGCAGTGGCATAATGACTACTTGCAAAAGTACATTAAAAAATAATGAGATTTCTGTTAACTAGCAAATTAGAGGATTTTAAAATCTTCTTTTCACAATATGCAGACTATAGGTTTTATATGTCAAGTAACTCTGACCTCAAGGAATATTTTCCCTATAGACTTGAAATATTTTATGTAAGTTTAAGGTTATTGGCAAGGGAAGGGGGATGGCTAAGCCAGTTAATAAGATGTTTGGTGACTTCCTATCAGAGTAAAGCAGAGAAACTAATGAAGAAATGTTTGGATTGTTATTTATGCTGCCTATTAGACTTGTAGGTATACGTAGCCTTTCTAGGGAAAAATAAAACGAGTGTAGGTTTGACTACATTTCAGCTTCCCAATAGTGTATGTTCAGACAACCAGGGAAAACAAGCAATATTTTCTAAGTTCCACCACATTACGGGATCTATGTGAACGGCTCACGCAAAGCAGGTGGAAACTGGTACCTGATAACACGTTATAAATTCACAGATGGGGGAAAAATACAAACAAACAAACAAACTTTTACAGAGAAATTATGATCTTGAGCAAATTTTCTGCTGGTCAGTGGACAACACTGAAACTTGAACCCAGCACCGATCTGAAGTATTTTTGCACTACACATCTCCGGTATTAATCTGCAGCACAGCGTCAGTGAGTTGGTCCCTCTGCGCTGGAGTGATTATCATTGAGCTGATGGATGGAACTGCAAATATTGTGAGGAGTTCTTCCAGATCTGCACTTTGTATTGCAGCTATTAATATTTTTTTAATTGCTTTGTTTTCTTATCCAAATTTTAGTTGCACGAATGACATACTAATTAACCAAATTCAGAATTGGTTAATTCAACAACTGGAAGGCTTATATTTATCATTGTTCAGTAATACTACCCAAATGTCAGCTCTTAGTTTGAAAAATTCCTCTGAACTAGTAAACCAGAGAATAATAAAGACACTATAATTTTCTTTCACTAAAATAAACAGAATATTTTCTTAGTTAATTGTTTACATGTCTTACTCCTGTCACTGCATTCCTTTCATCCTTATTTTTCTTGTTTTCCTTTATTCACATTTCATCTCTTGAACTCCTTATCTCTCTAATCCCTTATCCTTTATGTTCTTGTTTTATCTCTCATTCCACCATTTTATTCCTTGTTTCCTAAGCCTATCTCCCTTCCCATGCTAGGCTCCCCAGGCTTTAAATGCCCTCTGAACCCTTTTCCCTTTCCCCCAGTTCTCTACCTTTCTCTTCTCTTTCATTTTTCCTTACAGCAATCTCTGCAGAACAATACTAGAAGTCGAGCTGGCAAGCTGACAAAAAAGAACAGTTGGAAAGAAAAAGTTTGCTCAAAGACAGGCACATTTCTTTAAAAAGGAAAAAAAAAATATCTATAGGAAGGTGTTGCCAAATCATCTGCTTTTTCAGCTGTGAAACTTTTAGCAAGGCTTTCTGCAGCGCTGATGTGAGGGAAGGAGCAGGAAACACTATCAGGTTGCCAGATGACTTGAGGACGGTGAGGTGGGATTCTTAAGTGCACGTGATAGCAGTAATTCAGGATATTATCCCTGATGTAAAAATAGCTATGCAAAATTAACACAAAGGCTTTGGTATAAAAAGATAAAAGCCAGGAAACTCGGAGGCTGTGCAGCTCTTTTTATCTCATTTCAATTTTGTGGAGGGGCTTGCGGGGAAGCAGCAGAAGAGAGAGTTTGCATTAAGGCATCTGGGCCAAGGTGTAGTCACGACTAAAGGTTCTTGTATTCCTGCTTCTCAAATGGGTGGAAAGAGGACTTGAGCGTAAAGATGATCTGAGGCTGGGGACACAGGGACATCGACGGGAAATGTGAACGGCAAACCTGGAGCAAGTTACACAGTGGCGGTCACTGACAATGAGCAAGGTGGATGTTGGGTGGTGGGTCTATGAACGAGAGAGAACTTCAGCTGCAACGTGCACAGGAGTATGTTTGTTACTGAGGGTAGCATAACCACTTCAGCTTTGCATTATATGGTCTCAGCTTTTTAAATGCTTAAGGAAACGTTCTTTCTCCATTCAACCGACTGAAGCTGGAGCGGCTCCAATTGGCAAATAGCTATTAGATTGCATTGATTTCTTCTGGATTTGAATTTCGCTCCTGGAAATAAAACGGTGATGTGAAGAGAGCTGTAGATGGGACTTCCATTCCCATCGCCGCTATCTGAGCCGATGACCCTGAGCCTTGACTTGCATTCCTAATAGGATAGACCTGCTTTTGTAAGAATTCTTTAGCACCTGTAGGTTACGCGTCCAATTAGCATCTCTATCCTGAACTGAGAGGAGTTGGACAAGCTTGGAAAAACCTAACAACCAAATGGCTAATTAGGTCAAATTTGGGGCGTATCAAACTTGACAGTGTCTGGCTTACATCACCGCAGATTTACATAATGGAACTTAACGGCGCTGAAGAGTCTGTTGTGTCAACTCTGATGACTTTTTCCATAATTTTCTTTGAAACATAAAAAAATCACTTGGACGAATGTCTTCTCAATAACTTTTCTGCCTGTCCCTTATGGTGCGGTGCCTTCCACCACTCATTACCTGGGCTGCTAATGCAGCAGTATTTCCATCAGTCATCTTAGTTTTCAGAACTCAGTAATGAACGTCAGCAACCAATTGTTTAACAAATTTCCTTTTTAAAACCAAAGCTATTTTTTTCAGCTAAACCAGAGCTGTTTTTTCAACTGCAAAAGCCTGGGAGAGGTGGTAAAACCCATGAGGACTCAAGGTAAATATCTCTGGTAGCCTTTTTCAGAGATACCACTTAGCAGTGAGCAATAAAAAACCCAAACAACAACAAACAAAACAACAAAATCTTAAGTTAATAAAGTTTTATATTCTTACTGTGGCTTCCTCTGTCTTCTAGCAGCCCATCCTGTACATCAAAGGTCACAGAGAACACAATGAGTCACTATCAAAACCCAAAGAATGCTTCGTGAACAATTACTATACATAAATTGTAGCCTGGTATTTCATTTCTGTGCCAACTCACAGTAATACAGCCCATTTCCTCTTCATTTTTTTTTTCCCTGCAGCTTTTGTCCATAATAGCAAACAGCTTTGTTAATCTGCTCGCAGAACTTGAGTTTATTTTTTTTTTGCCTGCACTTATACCTTTGCCTTTTCAAGCAGTGGGCAGCAGTGGTACAAAGTCTTTTACTACAGCTCTTTAGGCTACATTTCTTTGGTGTGCGAGTCCACGACGACTCCATAAGGCTGCCAGGCTTTTTAGCCAAAACCAGCATTAGGAATAGCGAAAGGGTCCCCTCTGAAACCCAGAAGCAAAGTGTCCCCCAGAGGGGAATCAGCCGTACATTAGCTCACAGCCAGAAGAGCAACTCAACCTCTACACATCCCTTAATACGCGTCTTTGCTGGGGAGACTGGTCTCAGACTCCCCTAACCCAGCTCAGAGGCAAACATGGTACCCTATACACATTTAATATCATGGAAATGGGACGAAATAGGCCTGTTTGGAGTCAAAAGTATCTTGGCCATCATCAGCCTTGGCATTTCATTCAGCAACCCCCAGTTTTCCCATTTTCGGCAGTTCCTGGCATCAATGACTCTTGCTGTACTCCCCTGAAAGAGGAGCAGAGATGTTCTTTGCTTGTAAAATTTAATATCTGAGAAATAAAAAAAAAAAAATTAAAATTTTGTTGAATAAATATAATGAAGACAAATAAAGGAGAACTGTTTTTCAGAAGGTATGATTTCTATGTGCTCGTGTGCCCGTGCAATTCAGTAACGAATGCAAACCTAGCTTTATATTTTCATTATGTTATTACCTATGCACTTGAATTCTGCATACTGCTCGGTTTTTGAGTAGTCTTCTGCTAGTATTTATTGTCTTTAACGAGCAATATTATGGACTAGAAAGCTGTGATGACAAGTAGCAACAACTGGCATTCTCTCAACAATTCCACAATAAGAAAAGAGGGAAGTAAGATAATATCAGCCAGTTTCCTTCTGAAGAGGTTTGGTTGAATCAGAATTCTTCATTTTAGAAAATTACAAAGCAAAAATACTTCAGACGACTATTCTACCTAGCCTGGGAGGAAGATAATAGATATTTTTAATGTTCCTAAAATAATTACATCCTATTGTGCTCGGCTCTGGTAAAAGGTGTATTGGAGTAAAATACCGTTTTTTTTTCTGTATTGTGAGAACAGTTCAAAGACCCCTTGCTTCAGTTCATGATCACAGAAGTAATCAAAAGTGTTTGAGGGATGTGCGCTAGGGCTCACCTGGCTGAAACACAGGACTCGCAGTCAGGTCCGGGGCTTTGATTTGCCTTCAGTAATATTCAGATCAACTACTGACATGAAGGGCACTCCAAGAAGGGATAGTGACTGTCCTTATAACACACTTGACAGGTTTGCAGCCTAAATTTTAATTCTTTACTCCATTATTAACCTTATGTATAAACTCGTGAGCGTTTACCCGCGTGGTTGCCTGTTTTCAGTCTGTAGAAAGGAGATGGTAGCACTTAAATATCTTTGGGGATTAAGATCAAATCCTGGAGGGGCTCTGGGCTTGCAGCATTTTATACTCATAAAAGCAATTGTGAATAGGCATAAGTACCGCCAGGTCCTCGCAAGATGGGGATATATATTTTTAAATGCTATTCCGGGGGAATAATATTATCATGTAAATCTTATAAATTATTAATAAAAATGAAGTGTATTCAGCATTCTTGAGTGAAAGCTGCTAGAGAAGGCTCATTCATAAACCTTTTTAGAGCCACATTTCAACAAAGTATTCGTAGTTTTTGGACATTCTTGGTTGATTAATTCTGCAAACTTGCATATACACATTTAATCTCCATTTTGCATATGCTTATACCTATCTGCAAATTACAAGTTGCATAAGCGCTGTAGAATTTGCATACATCCAAACAGAAGACTCACTTCTGCAGAAGGACTTTTCGAAACGTGACCTCTTCTAAGTTATACCAGTAAAATACAGAAAACTCGCTGTCCCTTGTGATGTAGAGCAAAAACGGTGATGAAAGCGCTTGCTTGTGATTGAGAAAACAATACATACTTTGGTTCTTCCATGCAAAGAAAATATCTGTCTTTTTTTTTTTAATTTATTTTCATTTTTCTCCTTCTCTCACACTAACTGAATGTGGGTGGGAAACAGTAGAAACCGAAAGGGTCATGTTTGCTCCTCAAAATTTGAAGACGGTGTTTTTCTCCTTTGCCACAGATGCTCCGTGCTCATCAGTTGCCGTGTACTTCTGAGAGAGAAAAGAGAGAAATTGCCAATAACATTGGTAACCTTAAGTGTAGGCATGCATAAAAATTTGCTGAAAATTGGGTTGTGGTACATGTTCTTATTTTAGATTTGCCCTTGTTAACGTCTTTTTAATAAACAGGTGCATACACTTCCCCAAGCTGTCACTGTTGTTTACCCAGTCTGCACACTTTATAAATCTACTAATGGAATAGACCAAACCATCTTAAGGATCTGTGCTTTAATAAGATAGAGTCTCAAAGTTTGCAGAAAAATGCTTTCTGGTTATATAGTTCTGTTGGTAGCGCGGATACGAGCTTCACAAGCTTTGCTTTTAAAGGTAAAAAACAATGTGACACAATTTAGTTCAGCAAGAGGTAATAGTTTCCTACAGACTTGCCATTAAGATTAGCGACAAAGTGGGATGGGTGGAGGGAAAGAGAAAGGAAAAGGTGTAAGAAAAGTGGAAAAGGCTTTTCTAGCGGAGTTTGAAACCAAGAGGATGGTCTCGGCCGAGCATCGGCTCACTGCGGTGTAGGCTTAGGCTTACTTCTGTTAGCTCAGTGTCAGCCGCTGCCAAAGTTTCATTCCTCTCTCCACCTCTTGACCCAGGGCAGAAGAGCCCGTCACGAGACAGGGGAGACACAATTTTTGATTCCTAACGAGTGGTGAAAGATTTTGAGCCAAAATCTTCCGCTTTCTTGGAGAGCGCTTGGCCCACCAGGCTGCAACGCAAAGCGTGGCCTTGCTCGCGCTGAGAAGCAGCAGCTACCAAAGGCTGCCCTTGGAAAAGGATTTTACACAGTGGATGTCAAAGGGATGGAGGAGCTTCCTCTCCATACTCCAGTCTTTCATTGCTACCGTGGTCTCACAGGTCATTTAGAGTCAATCCAACTGCCTGACATCGCTACTCCCTCAAGGCTGCTTGGGCAGACACAGTTGTGCTGAGGCAAAGATTGTGTTGACTTAATTTGTGGTAGGTATCTCATAAATTCTCTCCAAGCGTTCCTAGAAGGTCTAAATATTTGACTTTCGTTCTGGATCCACTAAGGGAACTGAACATTTACTGCCGCAGCGCAGGTCTTAACTTTGAGGAGTATAGGCCTCATTGATTGTGTCCATCCCACGGTTCTTTGAGAGCAGCAGCTCTAAAGAAACTAATAGTTACAGTCAGTGTATTAGAGAGATTAATACATTAATAATTACTTTGCTGTTGGAATAGGTAAATAAGTTAAAGGTATATAATTAACTGTAGTTTCATCTCATGAGCTTTTAAATTGCATCGCTGGAGATCAGTATTGTCCGATCGTAGACGGCAAACAGTAATTGCTGAAATTTCTTGTAAGTAATACCACGGGAAGAGTTTCTGCATTTAGCTCTTTGCCGAAGGTGTCAGTTCGATAGCCCTGGAGAATGTAATCTGTAATATTTATCTCCAGAGAAGTTGGGGAATGAAAGTAGAAAAAAATACACGTTTCTCTGTTTCATTGAAGTTATCACTGTTCTTCAGGGTTGGATGGGTAACTCCAGGCTTGCTTTTTTTACCTTGCCATAGTTACCACCAGTAGAGTGGCAACAGAGAAATTTCTACAACGTAGAGAACTCCACATATTTTACTGAAAAAAAAAAAGTTAAACAGAAGCTAGAGATGTTGCTGATGTACAGAGAAAATTTCTAGCTATCACCAACTTGGTTTGCACTCAAGTCTACACGTGAGAAGTCAAATAACGCTGAACAGACACCCAAAGGTCTTAATGGGCTATTTTAACCCAGAGCTTCACACGACTTGATGTGGTTATGAGTTGCACGGTGCCTCATTAGGTGAAGAACCCTTGAGCAGACTCTGTGCTGGTCTGAGTCACGGTGCTCCACAAGGAACTCCGCTCAGGGTGCAGACTTCACCGCTAGCATTATTCTTTCTGGGAAAAAAAGGCAAAAAAGAAAAAAAAAAAAAAAAAGAAAAACCTTTGCAGCGGCAAGGCTGGGTGCGGGACAGATCGAGTGATTTGCCATGAAAAAGGTTGGAGGGGCTCATTAGAGGCAAAGTTATTAGGCCAAGCAAACAGTTAATCCTGTCACACAGAGGTAACTGAGTTGCCAGCCTTGAACTCCAAATTAGAGGCACTCTCTGAGCGCCAGAGAAGTGACTCTTTTTTGCAGCTTCCTCAGTACCATCCGTCTACCATAATGCTGTGGTCTTTTTCTTTCTTTAAATTCTGGGCTCCAACTAATTACTGGCAGGAAGTGCCTATTTTTATGCCATTAGTATGCAAATGAGTGAGAAGTAGAAAAATATTCCAAAGGAACTGTTACAATATCTGTCCACAGATTACTGGCCAATTAGAACATGGGATTAGGGCTGTGGGACCCCAAAAGAGTATGGCCAAAGTCTTTCTGCTTGGGTGCCTCAAGTGTAATTTCAATGGGAACTGTATATACACGGTGCTTTTCCTCAAAAAGGGGGAAAAAAAAGTTCAAGCCTAAATTGCCTGCTTACAAATGAGCACTTCTACGCTTGGAAATGAATGCCTTCACTTCCTCGCCTCAATTTTTCTATCCATAAATTGGGGATAAAACATCCTGTTGGTGTTCCAGCAGACACCGGGGGCGAATTATTCAGTCAAACTGAAGGTCTCCTCATCTCTCACCCTGTCTGCCGATGTCTGAAAGGTGAAAGATCATATTTATACAATTATTTCTAATGTGAGTGATAAATATTAAAAGATTTTCGGGTCTTACCACTTCTGCCTAGGTAAAAAAGTAAGTGGAAGATCTGCCTGCCTTGTGACATTTCGGCATTTCCATGGCTTCATAGTATTGGGAATTCAGGGGTGCAGGAGAGTGGAAAACTATCGGAAAACAACTTTACTGAGCTTTTTGAACCTTGAAAATTGTGAAACAAAACTCTGCATTATCCTAAGTGTATTTCTCATGCAAATCAGCCTTCTCGTCACTCTCTCATAATCACTGATTAGCCAGAGCAGGAAAAAAATACATAATTCCTCAAGTTACTGGACTTGACGCTTCTCACAGTTGTACTCTTTGGAAATGTTGGTTTGTTAGATATTATTCATTTTGACTTTCTACCAAAAAAAAAAAAAAAAAAACCAAAACAAAACCCACCAAAAAAAAGTTTACCTCTACATACCGAAGATTACGCCACGCTAAATTAAGTCAGCCTGACAAACATTGCTTCCCAGACAAGTTTTACTGAAGGTTTTCTGTGATTCACTGTGGCCAGGGAAGAGGGTTCCCAAATCGAGCTGTAACAGTAACACCTGCCCAGCCTCGCCCAGGATTTAAACACCTGAAAACTATCGATTTATCAGGAAAAAAACCCCACAACACAACACACACACCTCCTACTTATCATATAAACCGGTAAGAGCACTGATTGCCTCTCCTTTTTTTCTTTTTTAATTTTTCCCCTGCCTCCTCAGTTCACCTGCCTCTTTCAGAAAAAACTTTTATTTTTTAGATTTCTCCCCTTCTCCCTCAGCCCACCTGCTCCACAGTCCCTTGTGTTTTAGTCCTCCCACCACCCCTGAGCTCCTCCACACGGCCTCAGCGCTTTGCTCGGCGGCAAAAGGTTTGTTTCCCCTTCCATCGCTTCGGCTCCGCGCAATTTTTCTTTTCATTTTCTTTTTTATTTTTTAATGATTTTGTTTTAAATTTCCCGCTCTAGCCGCCGGTCCCACGGAGCTGCCCCCCCC
>VWYH01003811.1:1268361-1299924 GCA_013399365.1 Pampusana beccarii | reverse complement strand
GGGGGGGGGGGGGGGGGGGGGGGCGGGGGGTGCCCTGGGGCCCGGGGGGGGGGGAGGGGGGGGGAAAGGAGGGGCGGGGGGGCCCGGCCCGGCGAGCCGCGCTCGGGGAGGGGGAGGCGAGGGGAGCCGGGGCTGCGCGCTCCGCCCGCCGCGGCTCCGCGGCGCTGTCGGGGCCGGCGGTCGCTCCGGATCCCCCTAATGCGGCCGAGCGGGGAGCCGGCCGGGTGAGGGGCTGTTCCCCGGGGAGCAGTCAAACGGCACCGGGTGCTGCCGCCTCCCCGGCGGCGCTAACATGGCTGCCGGGGCCGGGAGAGGCGGGCAGGGCCTTGCCGGCACCCCCCGGGGCTGCAGGGCCTGGGGAAGGCGGGGAGGGAAGCGCGGCCTGGCTGGGCCTGGCTCCCCTGGGCCCGGCTCCCCTGGGCCCGGCCCGGGGCGGGTGGCTGCGGGGCAGCCGCTGTCGGGCCGTGTCCTCCCCGCCAGGCCTCAGCCACCGAGTCCCTGAGCGTTTAAAATGCCTCTGTGTGTTATTTTCTAAACGCAGTCATATTTTATTTTGGTGTTTTTTCTTCTTCTTCTTTTTTTTTTTTTAAAATACAAGCTGTGTGGGGCAAGGGACTTTTTTTTTTTCTCCGCAGTTATGGATAGAGCTGAAAAATTCGAGCGCAGTTTCATTCCAAGTGTCACCATAGCACAATTAAAACCTTAATATGTATAAACAGCTGGTAACATAAATATAAATAAACTGGTCGGTAATATAAATAAACTGGTAAAAGTGTTAGGAGGAGTTGTAGCCTTTGTGGTAACGTAGTGTTGTGCTTTGTAGAACAAGGGAAAAAAACCCAGAATTTCGCAAAATGCGTAGATTTTTAGGATCTTGTTTTTATTATTTGAAGCTGAAGATGCCGTGTGACAGCACGCTTCATGCAGAGGAGCTGCTCCAAGTGTACTTTGCAAACGAATCCCAACTTTAAGGAAAGTGTGTCTGGGGTGAATGAGACTTGGCAGGTCTGCACAAATCTTTTAACACATGACTGTGTGAGTATTGGAGTCGCAGACTGGGGGAAAGAACCCGTGTGAGGTGCAAATGCATGCACTTCTTTGAAGAAGCAGGGGAAAGAGTTTGAAGCTCAGTTCATGGGAGGATTTTCTGCCCGATGAGGTGTTGAGTTACCATGTGTGCATTACCGTGATTCAGAGTTCAGCCCAATAGTCAGGTAAAGACGAGTAGTGGATTTTAGTGTGGCTTATAACAATGGTTTGGCATAATTAAATAGAGCTATTTTATTGGACTCTATTAACCTGGTTAACCTTAAATCTTAACCATGACAGGATTTTCATGTAAAGAGCCTCCATACAAAGTATAATATTGAATTTTAATTGGGGCTTTCAAGGCCTAATGTAGAGTGTATTCTTCTTGCTTAATATTTTTCTTTTTCTTCTTGCAAGTCCAGGCATAGTAAAATACATTGGAAGAACACTTTCTGACAAAAGTTTAAATGCCGGGAATCCAGATCGCATAAATCAATTAAGGGCAGGATTTTTTAAATACAGTGCTACTTTTCTTGGATATATATGCTGACTACATATAAAAAAGGTGAGGATCATTCTCAGCAGTGCAACACCTCGGTCTTGACAAACTTTCTGAGCGATTTCCCAGTGTAATTATTAGTTGGCCAGTCAACAGCACTGGTAAAAGGGAATAAACCCGCTGTCCAACTCAGGGTGTTGGAGCTTTACAAATATGGTACCAAATTCCCTCGTCCACTAATAAATTAGAATTACCGCACGGTACTCTTGTTACAACTGCTCTCAATTCTCTGGTTCGGAGTGGTGCAGCAAAGCCCCGTGAATGCAAGAACAGCACGTAGGGGGTTTGGTCTTGTCCCCCAGAATTCAGCCTGAACGAGGGAAGGAGTTTGGCATGCGAGTCACTAATACGATACCGGCAAACATCTCCTGAATTTCAGCCTTTTGGGATTCGCCGTGAGTTACAAACACCCCTTCATTAACTCTCGTGGATCGCTCTGCCGTGTTGGGATCGGTATCAAGCGCGACTGGTGCTGTTGCGAAAGTTGTGCCCGTAGCTTGCAAAGTGCCTGTGTTACAGCTGAAACGTGTCACTTCGGCTGTGAAGTCACTTAGACTCTAATGTAAAAGTTATACAACTTCCTTAATGTTTTAAAACTAAAATACAGGCATATTTTAAAGGCCGGTTTGGCTGGAGGCCCATTTTAGAGTGGCCGGTAAAAGTAATAAACTATCCTCAAACATTTCTGCTCAATAAAATTTGAGAATATGAAAACAAAAAGGTTCCTGGTTGAGCTTTTTATAAACGTTCTCTACACTCTACGACTGTAGCATTTGGCGTTGCCCATGGCCGAAAGAGCCGCAGGCCTTGACTGTTTTACACCTCTGACCCAATCTACAGCGTGAACTTGTGTTATTTTCTGTTTTGATCAGAGCAGTGAAGATTTATGGTCCCTGACCGATATCCTGCCCTGGTCAAAATTTCGAGGTAGGTGGTTTTTATCATCAGAACAGCACTTTACCAGCGTGCTTTCTTTCGTTCAGGGCTCCTGGAATAAACTGCTTGGGCAAAAACCGAATGGCTGCTGCGAGCTGTGATCACACCAAGTGTTTCCCGATGTAGAGAAGGCCAGTAGTTTTAGAAGCTTTCGCTGTATTTCAGTTCCTCGCTGTTTGTGTGGCCAGTTGGAATCCAGATTATAAAAAATAATGTATATGTACTGCATTGTTTGGCTTCACAAGATCAGGATATTTTTATACAATACGGTCCTGTATTCAGATTGGGAGAGCTGTCGAGAGAAGATGTTTCTCCTGCTGTAGTTGATGAGCAAATATTTAATGTAGAATGTTCTGTTCTATTGGCTCTTTCAGTTGCAAAGAGGAGTCTTGTCCAAAGGCTTGAGATCTTACCTGGTTAAATTATCCAGTTAAAGAACTACTGTTTCTGTATAAACTGGATCCTGAATTGTGCGCTCAGGAGAAACATACACAACGTATATGGTCCTGTGTGAGCAGAACTGTGTTCTGTTCTAAGGAAATACACTGAGAATATATTTTAGGGTTAAATTTTTAGCGATATTGGTATAAATAATGGGACCTTAATGTTGACGCTCTACTTGAGTGCTCCTGTGTACTACTGATTATAAGACATAAGCCATTATGCATTGAGAGTAGTGACAAAAAGAAGGCGAATGATTTGCAGACTTGCAGAGAGTATCTAATTTGTCTGGGACTAGTTGTGTAACTTACTAATATTGCTAATTTTAAAAAAGTTACAAAGGTGGAGAGCAAACCCTAAATATCTATGCAAGGTTCTTTGGAACCTCAGCAGGCATTGTAGAAATATGTTGGCTACCTTGTGTGGGGTTTTTTTTAAATTTTCTTTTTTTTTCCAGTTGTATGTGAGAAAGGTTCTCTACCAAGTTTCTGAAGCAGGAAAATCATCTTAATCTGCAGTGGCAGAATTGTTAACGAGGGGCTCTGGAGAGGCTGCCTGCCCCCAGCCATCAGTAAGTGGTGCGGTTAGCAGCGGTGAAGCAGCCTTAGTGCTGTAAGGACACGGATCCCAGCGTGAATTTCACTTCTAAATAGATCTATATCAAAGTGTGTCTTAAACGTACACCTTAGCGAGCCATATTGCTGCACGTCAGATGTGAAAGTAAAAATAAATGTGTGAAGCACCAGTCAGAGAATATGAAATCTAAATCTGAAAACCATGTCTTTATTATCCTAAATCTTGGACCCCATGTATATATAGGAGCATATATGTATGCTGGGCTTTTTTTTTTTGATCCACAGTATTTCCTGTAGGCAAGAAATCAAAGATCTTTTCAAGTTATAAATGAAAATAAGTAGGGAAGCCAATATTTCAGATTGCTGGTATTTTGGGTATGAGTAGCTCTTTGATGTCCAAATGAGAACTAGAGGAATGTCTAAAATGAACAATGAAATATGTAAAATTAATGATGAAATGCAGGACATGGAAGAAAGCAGGCAAGGCCAGGCTATGGTTTATTTTTTTTCCTCTGAATAATTATTCATCAGGGTTAAGATACAGAAAGAACACAAACAGTTTAGACACAGAAATCCCAAAGTTAGTGCTGTATAAGCAACTTTGATTTAAATATTTGCGTGTGTGTAGGCTTACCTATAGTCAAACATATGTGCAAAATTTAACATGTGATTAGCAGAAGTTTTCTAGCTGGCACTTTAGATGCAATTGGATTTAATGTCCTCTTCATACCTTAATTTTGCAGATTGTTATTAAAAATGATTAAAAACACTGTTACGTTGAAAAGCAAAAGAGGAATTTAAGCAGTTTTACATCTGAAAACATCTTTATGGATTGTGTCTATACAACAGTGCGACCAGTCTGGCTTTATATAGTGTTTTCACATTTTGTTCCAAGATTATTTTGGGGCAGTCAGATGCGACAGGTTGTCTGTGTTAGTGATGCTCAATGGTACAAATGTAATATTGCCATAAACACTGGGGGGAATGTTTTCTTCATGGAAATACAACAGTGATCCTTAAAAAGGTTAATTTGGCCGTGCCTCTGGCAACAGCGAACTTGTGGTGGTTGTGGTGTTGATGCGTAAACTGCCATCCAGAGTGCCCAATTTCTTGTACAGTGCTTATTAGAGGCTGCCATTGAGGGGAGGAAGAACAAACAAACAAAACCCGTAAAATCAAACACAGAAACCCAACAAGATATCCCTTAAGTTCACGCCTAAGTAGTTGGATTCGGGTTTAATATGATGCGGTCTTATATTTCTTCTCTGGGATGGAAGATTTACTGAGTTGATGTTCCATGGTGGACGTAACCCTGGCAGAATTGGGTGGTCGAGTGTGATGGAATGAAGGATGGAGACCTCGCTGTTGCCATTTGGTATTTTTCTCCATCTGAAAAGCCAAAGAGAAGCTGCTGCTTCAGAGAACTGAGGTGTTAGGTTTGGCCTCCTAAGGCTTAATGGGACGTATGGAATAGAAACAGAACTGCTCTAGAGCCATTCTACAGAAGAAGTTCCAGAATGTCGCAAGACGTTGTGCATATGTGCAAGAGTAAATGTTTGGGAATGGTGAAAAAGCAAAATGGAGTGATTTAGCTTGAGCAATGATGGTATGTGACTGTAGGGGCACAATATTTGGGAGAAAAAACAGTGACAATAGTTCAATTTTGAAGATTAACCCTTAGCAAAATATTCTCTTCCTGTGCTTTCCAGCCAGATTGGTTTGGAGGGGAAAATAAAAATGCTGGTGAGTTGCACGTTAATGACATTATCTTGGATTATTTCACAATGTAAATCTTGATTCTGTTTTCTTATTGGTTTATTTACTGACACCTTTGTAAATAAAGTGGGAATAACATCCATGTTGCATTGTGAAAATTATTTTTTTAAATTAGAAATATCTTGTCTGGTACGTGTAATTAAAACAAGTGTTTTTTTCAGAAGCACTATGATTTCCATCATTTAAAAACTAAAATCTTAATCCAAGTACAGATCCTCATTTCATCTGATGCTCAGCGTCATATTTCATGTATATCTCTCTGCTACAATATTTACATACAAATAGTCCAGAAAACAAAAATTTAACAAGTAGTTGGATACATCGTATCTCTTATACTGGGGTTGTTTTCAAAGTTTACAAAGAGAGTATGCTGTGAAATGACTTTGCAGAACAAGTAATCCAGCAATATTCTGTGAAATTCTGTGGTTTGCGATTTCCCACTTAAAAGTTTTGCCACTCACCTTGTCTGTCTATTCAATTGCAGTTTAAACCAGTAAATTTCTGGGTGTAACTTTGTGTGTGGTTTGAGATTAATTCCAAGTTTTCCAAATAAACAATAACATCTTCTTGTTGAGTCAGAGAATATTTTTTTGTCCTGATGTTACTTTAAGAAAACTTAACAAGAAATATGCTTTTGTTACTGTTAGGTCAGTTTTCTTTTTTTTTGGTTGTGATTTAAATGCAAAGGTGGGGTTTATGGAAATGACTGTGGGGTGGTGCTGGCCTAATTAGTCATAATTTCTGGCAAGGCATAAAAAATGTGGTGTTCTTGTGCCTAAAACTAATAGTGTGCTTTGTATTTAACCTGTAGGTCTTTTGTAAAACAAATGGTTTTGGTAATAAGTACAAAATATGTATATGTAAAGTTCTTACAGTATTATTTGGTGTGCTCTTCTGATGAGTCTTTTAGGCTTTCCATTGATACTTAAATTTGCTAAGGGAGGCATCTTTCACTGGAAAAATGTATATTTTTATATATATCCTTTAAAAATCAAAATGTTTTTTAAAGGAATAGTAGTAGCTGAGCTGGAACTTGTGGTAGCAATTTTGGAATTGAATGTGGCTTTTCTACTAGCGTCTGTTCAAGGATTAAATACCAAATACTCCAATGCTTTATAAAAGTGCTAATACCTATGACAAGTTTTTGCAGAGGGTTTTAGGATTATCTGTGTGATGTGCTCAGTGATGTCTCTTAAAGGTTGGGTGTTTTTTTTTCGGTTGGCCTTATTGAGATGATTTCCCAGTAATTGGTATTTCACCCAGAAGTGACCCAGGTGCCTTACGGAATTCCACCACCTTCAGCATCCCTGTGCATGTGGAATGTCTTTCCTAATCAGGCTTAAGAGGTGGGGGCATTCAGCTCAATAATAATTGAAAAATCTGCCTTTTTTTAAAAAAATAAATCAGGGGCATGTGAGACGAACGCTCCTCTGTGTCTTCTGCCCTCTCCTTGTCCCGTGGGTTCCGCCGCTCTGAAACATCCGAAAGGACCACGGGATGCGGCTAAAGCAGAAATCTGCTTTGCATCCTCCTCCTTACGAATCTGTTTCATGATTAAACTTTTAAAGGTCGCAACCCCCAACCTGCAAGTGCGGTTTCGTGGTAGCTGTGACGTTATTTTACCGGGCATGCTGTGAATTTCATTCTATAGTAAGATGACTATTATATTGGCCTTTGAAGCTGGTTGTCAGCGGAGGATGGGGAAGCTGCGCTTAGAGCATCTGTGTGTAATCTTGGCGACAAGTCGGACCCTCTGGAAAGCTGTTACTGTTGGGGCAGAACTAATCATTCCATGTGAAATTATATAAGGAGAATTAGCTCTGACTCTACCTCATTTCCTTTCATACCACTGTTAAAATAAGCTCAGAGACGTCAAACCTTCCCTCCTTGTTTCTCTAAGTACTTCATTAAATGCTGCTTTTTATTAAGGTGTATTTATTGCGGGTGCTAGAAACAAAAATAACTACCTGTATTTCTAGGGCCTGGTGGGATGTGCGTCCTCGCCCGCTCTGGCAGGTTTGATTTCCTTCTCAGGACTGGATTCCTAGGACTGGTTGCCATTGCCTTCTCTGTACTTTGACTTTATTTCCCCGGTGAATCCTTCAGGGTACTTCATATTTAAGGTAGCATGCTTGATGTGGTATAAAATTGTCAATCACAGGCTGCCTTGGCTATTTAGGAAAAAAAAGAGATATCAAAAGCCCGCTTGGAGCTCTGAGGAGCAGTCAAGTCACCTGCTGCTTTGCTTGGCAGGAGCCTAAACTCGTACAGCCCTTAGGTTTAAAAAAGAAAACGCGGATCTCTGGAGGTCATCTGCGCTATGCTGAGGCCTCGTACTGTACGGTGAGCACGCGGTGTTCATTGTGAAGCCAGAGAGATGCGTATAGATGGTTTCTGACATGTTCGCCTAGCCAGGGCTTAAAAAGAATCACTGAAGACTGGTGTAAGCCCTCCATAACTTAATCCGTTGTTTAACTATCCTTAGAGGTAGCATATTTCTTCTGATACTGGCCTAATTTTTTTCCTTACCTATTAAGCTTGTGTTTGGTGTGGAGTGTGTGTATTGGGTTTTTTTTTCCTTTTTTTTTCTTTTTCCTCCCCTGCAGTAGATATTATAGCAGTAGGACATGAACATCATTTTTGTAGCTGCTGTTAACCTATTTTGAAGCCTGCACCCGCTTTCTTTACTCCTCTTTTTTCCTGTACTCGGCAAATCCATTTAACTTTCCCTAATGGCTTCAGTTTTCTTCGGAGCTTTTTCTGGGTTTCCGACATCTGTGTATCCAGAACTGAACATAATGTACAACCTTAGTCATTATCAGTGATGAATAGAATAAGTCTTACCATCTTTTGCATATGATGCTCCTGTTAATACAAATTCAAATTAATTTTTCACTTTTTGCATTCAAATTGGTATTAAAACCCCACTTTCAGTGCTGCTGTTAATCGCTTAGTCCTATGTTTTCAATTCTAACTCCGCTTCCCAGAATGCTTGCAGCCCTTCTTAGGTAACTACGGAATTTTGCAAGCATATTGTTTATCATCCAAGTAATAAATGAAAACATTAAATAATCCTGCACCGAAAATGCCGTTTGCATTACGATGTGAAACCCAAGAGGAAAAAGCTTATTATAGTTGGAGTCCTGCAAACTTGTACCTTGATGCAGACCTGCCCTTTGGTGGTGGAGTCACAGAATGGGTTGTGCTCTGACCCCTCGGTTGTTTTTGGGGCCGTTTTGCTCATTTTGCTTGGGTATGTCCGTCCTATACTGGAGAGCATGGAACTGGATAAATGAAGTTGTATCTCTTGTAGCTAGAGGTGTTTAGGGACGAGATCTTTAGTGAGATAAAAGAAAAAAGCCTTGGAGAGCATTTACGTGGATCTGCACGCCTGGCTCGGTGGTGATTCTGAACATTCAGTTCATCGGAGTGATGTGCAAAAATCACCTGTAATTGATTAGTAAACATACATGTGTGCAGTTCTCTGAGTGACTTGAGATGTTGTCATTCTTCATGGCTGCTAGATCAACGCTTTAAAAAAAGAAATCTTTCTATGATTCTATGTAGAGGAGGAGAAGAAAGGGCATCTCTGCTTCAAAAGCCTTTATTTCATGGTATTTGCTTGGAACATAACCCACAGACCTTTTTCTTTTATGTTAATGTTTTAGTATACCTGATGTCATCAGAAACACTTTTATTTTGTCGTCTGCACTGGTGTTTCCAAAACCAAAGCAACTAAGAGATGCTGCTGGAGTCAGAAAGGAGCAAGGACCATGGTTTGCGGCTAAGGCAGCTGTGGTTGCAACATCTGTGCCCAGGAAAGCTGCAGTCTCATCTGCCTTCTGTCTTCAGGATTTCTGGCATTCCAGAAGCAGGAGTGCAGCTGATAAGTCGTGTCCTTTGAGGTTTTGAAATGCTTCTGCTTCGAGTGGAAAGCTCCTCCTTATTAGGCCCACAGGAAGCACATCTCCTATAGCGCAGCCAAATCGGGATCGTTATTGAATACATCTTCTTGTGCTCTCCAGTGGTAACTCTCCTCCGGGGTAGCGTTCTTTGGGAGGAAGAGCCTCTGTAGTTGCCTCCGGGTGTTGACTAGCTGAGCGTGGCCTCAACGTGTAACTGTGTGCGGTAATTTCTGACTTGGAAGCTGTGGTGGGATCCAAAGAACAGTTTATAGAGGGGTTTATTTACCTTTTTCCTTAAATTGAACTCTCCAGTGCTAAAACTTGGGACATCTGACTTGGGATCTTCATTAGAGCACAATCTAGACTAACAGGAAGAAAACCCTCAAAGCCTCCCCATCCGACAACTTAAAATTCACTTTCTTTAATGGTCCTCCCCTTTACCAACTGTATTATTGCAAAATAGGCCTCTGCCTTTGGTTTATTCTCAGTGCAGCAACCGTGTTGGCTTACTGAGTGGCATAAAATTCTGCGTACACCTCTCCGGGTTATTAAGCAAACCCTGCCCTTTCCCATCACCTCTGAGCAGCAGTCGTACGTCTATTTGGTGGCCTCAGGACTCTCCAGCTTGCGCTGGGGCTCCCCCCTTGCTGTGCTTCGCCTCTGCTGTTGCGTCCCGCTGTGCCAGGTGAGATGTCCTTGCTTTCCTTTCCCCTTCCAGGAGAGCTGCTCTGGTGCATTGTGCAGCCCGCGGAGGAGGCAAAGCGGCCGCCTTCATCTGCTCCAGCCAGAACCTGCTTGCGAGGATTGACTTAACGCAGGTACGATCTGTGGGGGTCCAACTGAAAACACGTCTTTCTGACACAAAGATACACCGCTGTGAGTTCACGACTACGTTCTGCAGGAGAAAGAGCCTGTGAGTAATATATTAAACAGAGGAACTAGATGAAACGTGAGGACGACTTCCAAACGAGAAAAGCAGGTGGTTTGCATTATTTCCTTCATGCTTAGTTTTTTATGTTGGTGTCATCATAACAATACATGACAAATGAATGCGCTGTTCTCTCAGTGATGTTTAAAATTTGATTACCTGAATATTGATGTTGTTCAGTATTTAGAAATATTTAAAGAGTTATGTTCTTCACTCGACTGTACCTAGAGTGATTCTGGAAGTTGAACAGTATATTTTATTGCAGACCGTCCTAACATAAATTCTTAATCATTTGGCTGTATTAATATTGCATTAAAAAATGTAAACTTTGAAAATGTGGTTATTAAATTCAGTTCAAGACGTGAACTCTGTTCTGGTTTTTGGCATTTATTATGCAAGTTTGAAATTCTCAGTTTCGTTTAAAGGTAAGGCTTTTTATTTGTATGTAGCCGTTGAAATAAATTACCAGTAGAAGACAACATTCTACTAATAAACGAGGGATGCCTGGAGTTGGCTCTCCTAACTGAGACAATTTAATTCATCCATCATCAGGGATGATGTTTCTTAGCAACACAAAGTATTTTCACCCGGGGCGCTTTCACAAACTTTCACATTTTCCTTCAAATGCAGTCTTGGTAGTATTTTATATGACCTGAAGTTCGTCCATCTGTCCTGAAGCTCCCAATACTTTTCCATTCCCTCCCATGGTCAAATGATCTGATATATGGGGTTTTTTTTTCAGTCTAATAATAAACAAGTTGACTAGAGAATCATTTCGCATGTCAGATTTTCCAAAGGGTTCTGGGAAATTATTTGTTGCTCTGTGTAGCAAAGCTAAAAGTTATTGAAAATGTATTACAGTTTCATAATACAACAGATACTAAAAATATTGGCTTGGGAGCCAACTAAATGCTTTCTGATAGCCATAGCCTCAAGGGGGATACTTGGATCATTTGTAATAAAGGGATATCGTTGATATTTTTTGGTGAATTGACTAGTATTCTGTTTAGATCATAATTTATGAAAAAATGGCTTGATACACAATGTTACGTTATCAAATTGTTTGGGTGTAAGAATTGCCTTAATGTATAGCCAAGATTTTCCATTTTATTCCTTTAATGTGCTCTATGAAGTCAGAAGAAGCCGTTGATACGTTAAGACTCTACCTTTATTTCTTGCTGTTCTTTTTTTTTCCTTTTAAACACTTGTGAAGCCGATTTTATCAGCCTCGTTACAGCTCAGATTTGCTGGGGAGATTTGGTTTGCTTAAGAAACCCCTTCAGGTATATAACAGGTGTTATTCAGTACTGAGAGCGAACATCTTCCAAATACAGTGTATTGTTTTGCTTTGAGAAAGAACATATTTTTGGAATTTTTGGTAAACTGCTCTGAAAACTCCTGTAATTCTGTTACGTGAATAGTAACTAAGCTTCTGCTTGTCTCATGCTTTGAGAAAGAAAGTTTTAGTGGTTATGGGGTGAAAGCTGCTTTAGCAGCAGTGCGTAGTGATAAGTGTTTGAAAAATGTTGTGATGGGTTAAGTGTTACTCAGCTTATTTCACAAAGAAGGTCTACAGAAACCAGTTTAAATAATGGGAAAACAAGTTACGGAAATCTTGGTTTGATTCCTCCTTGTAGTTAAAAAGATCCTGTGTTGCAGCTCGTGTCAGCTTTATTTTACTGAGTTTTCATATACGCATGTAAAGTCTTTGTACATATGTATTATATGTATCTATGCAAAAAATGAATTGGAAGAATTAGTGGGATGCTGTTAGAAGTTTTTATTGATGGTGTTTTGGACTGTATGTGGTGTTAATGCGTGAGGGAGTATTTAGGGATTCCTGAGAGTCACCAGCAAAGTCCGTGATCGCTTTGTCACTTATCTGGATGCTTTTCTGTAAGGATGACATCTCCCAAGTCATTCCCGTGTGATTTCAAGCTAAATGGCTCTGGGTTTCTTGGTATTTCTGGTTCTGCGAGACTTAATTACACGTCAGCTTGGTCATCTTGTTTAAGATTGTCTTTCTTGCAGTATAGGTGTTTCATACCCTGATAACAGTGTCCAGCATCTTGCAAGATGCCCAGGTGTTTCCCAGAGTCTCGTGGTGAATCACCTCAGCTGGAAGGTACTTTTGTCATCCCACAGCAAACACTACCTTGCGAAAGAAAGAAAGGAAGAAAGAAAAAAAGAAAGTCAGTCAATCTTAGGAAAGGACTTTACTAGCAACAGAGGCTTTAGCCTTTAAAGTATCAGCTCTTTGAAAACTGCAGCAGTCACGTATGTCTGATATTTCCTTACCTGTAGGTTTGAGCTCCGTCTGCTCCACCTCCTGCAAGGCTTTGTTGCATGTGGTGACAGACTGTCTATGTTTTCATCTCTGTTTTAGCATCCTGAGGTCATCTGGGAAGCTCCAGAATCAGTTGTAGGCTCTCCTTGCCCCTTCAGGTGCTGGAGAGAAAATTCATTGCTCATAGGAGTAGCCAGAGTTTGCGGTTGTGATGGTTTCTCCCATGTAGTTGCACAGTCAGATGTTGTGGACGTTTGCTAAAGGCTGGTGTTTGCACTGTGATAAAATTAATGTAGCTGTGGTCGTGTTGTAGACCTGTATTTGCCTCTCAGCATGTAACATTTTGTTCTGGAATGCTATGTGTGTAAAGACTGGCTTTAAAGCTGGTAATGTATTTTTCAGAAGGTCAAATATAAAAGATTTTAAAATATTGAAATCTCTTCATAATCGAGACTTTATTTTTTCCAGCTATAAAACCAATGTCTAAATTTACAGAACTTACAGAGACCACCACAGGCAGGTGTGCACAGCCTATTTAATAAGAAACCAAACTTCCCAAATGCTCTCCAGAAATTAGTCTAAAGTTCCTTTTTCTAACTCTGTCAACACACGCAACACGGCTTTAAGATCGAGTCTCTTGAACAATATCCAGTCTTGGGTATAAGAACAACTTAATTTTGCAGAGGGATTTGTTTGGGGTAGAGAAATGAAGAATTCCATAGGATTCGCAAGCAAAATACAGCTCTTGGTTGTGAGGTGCTGACAGTGATGCTTGTGGAGATGCATCGGTTGGAGAAGACGAGGGAGAGCTTCTAATAACTTCCCCATACTTGGGCACTTTTATATAGCAGAATGGTTACTTTGGATAGGCAAATAATAAGAAAACATTACCCGAGAGCTGTGCTAAAGACAACATTCATGACCAAACATTATTTTTAAACCACAGGCTCTCCAGTCTGACTGAAGCAGCTGCTGTGGTCCTTCTCTTACCTCTGCTCTCTTTTTTTCCCCAGCTGGGGCTTCTGCCCGTGTTCTATACAATTTCCTGTGGTTAGGTATAAAGATACGAAGAATTGATCAAAGTTATCTTTTGGAAGGTAGTAAAAGGTCTGGAGTAAGTCTAATAAACAGATAGGAATTACTTGTGATTGTGAACGCAGAGTAGTGTCAGAGCTGTTGTAAATTTTCAAAAAACTACTTTTAATCTTCATCCATCCATGATTCAAATAAAGAACATTCACTTTATGGCCTGCAGCACAATACAAGTTGTACTTCACTAGCTTTTGGTTAAAGCAATGAGCATATTATTTGAGTTTTAGGAAAGACAGTTTGAAAACGTGCTATATTTAGGATTTAGTCTTGAAGTTGTAACTAGCGGGTTTTGCTGTTGTTGCATCTTTTGATGTTCATGTGCAAAGAATGACATGATCAGAGTTGTCACTGGGAACATTTAGTTTTTCATGCAAAGTATTTTTGGGCAGCTCTTATTTGGAAGAACATGGGATAGATTATGAAAGAACTAGTCTAAGAAACTACCATTTATGTTGCAAGTTCTCAAGTTCTAATTGTTTGGATGCTGTTTCTGCAGTTAGTCTCTGCAAAAATGGAAAAGGTGAGTGCAAACTGGTGAGGCAAAAGTGTTTCTCGAGGAGGTGGTTTGGCTTTGGGGTTCTCATCATTTATCACAGCTGTGTCCTTTCAGAGGCTCGGGAACTCAATTATTTTATTTTAATTAGGACTTGGACGTATTTATGAATGAGAAGTCAGATGCCTTCCTGTACACGTGGTCTTTGTGTTCTGTGTTGTGTGTTCGCATGGAGATTGTACTGTGTGAGTTTGCGTGAAAGCAAATGGATCTGGTTCCATTCAGTCTGTCTCTAGCAGACAAAGCTATTCTGTCTTGTCAATAAAAATCATAAATTCTCTACATCACTGAGCTTTATTTCCAACCAAGGAGTAGTACATGAAAGTATTACGGGATATTTAATTGCGATATTGTTTTTAAGTCTCCGTGTTGAGTGTCTGTGTCTCTCTCTGGCCCTGACTCATGAGAGGGTCTGGTGAAATGTCCTTTTCCTGAGCAGGTTATTGGGAGTGATGGATGTGGGAGAGGTTGAATCTCAAATGTTCACAATGTTATTTTGACACACGATAGTGTATTGTGGTATCAAGGAGAGGACCCTACTGGTGAGGTCCTTCTGTTGGACCCTCTAGCGTGGAACAAAAGACTTAAATGTTTTTATGCCGTTTCAGGCCTTAGCTGCTAGGCCCTGAGATCGGGAGCATAACTGCGTCCTTAAATCCCAGTTATTTGAGAGATGTGGAAGGAAAATCCCTTTCACAACTTGCTCTCACGAGATCGTAAGATAAAATTTAGGCTGCAGTGGTCATCTACAGCTGCCTACAGATAATGTGGTTTTGTTCTTGCCCTCCTGGCTCTGGCTGTGCTTGCTTTTCCAAGCATTGCATTGCATATAAGGCCAGAGGATCGAAACTTTTATTTTTTCAGCTTCCTAGTGTGAGCCTTCAGTCCCACCCTCTCTCCCCCAAGCTTTTAATACCCTAATAACTACTTTTCCACATAAACTTTTATGAAACTTCATTAGTTTCACATAACCTCTGCTTTCATGGGTTAACTCTCTTAGGCCAGGGAACTGAAGCTTTGAATCAGCGGTATCTTTGTATTAACAGAATATGAAGACACTTATTTCCACGTTAATGTGCTTTCCGAGCTCTGCAAGTTTCCTCTATTTATCTGGCGATGTTTTATTTGTCTGTACTCTTTAATGATACTGTGATGCTTGTGTCCCCTGGATCTCCTGCTCCAGAAACTCCTCATATTCTCCTTTATTTTGAGAGCTGGCACGTATGATGTCCAATTCAAAGAAGCAGTTTTATTCTTTACACAGTCTCAAACTGCAAAAACAAAATATTGAGCTGTTTGCCATGAATTTTACTTCAACGAGTATTGAGGGGGAAAAATATATATCTTCAGATCATTCAGGAATGTAAGTAAAAATACTACGCTTTGGAAACTCTTAGGAGCTTCATGTACATTTTTAAAGCCTGTTGTTTCTTAGGTCTTTTTAAATTATTATTTTATTTGCAGGGGTTTCTGTAGACCTATGGGCCTGGGCCAGGCTTAATTTTATAATGCCTGGCAGTGCAGCATCAGGTAGTATAATGTGACTTGGCTGATTCAAGACTGTTGCAACCCACACCTACTCTCCTGCCCACAAATAATGTATTTTTTGATCTGTCAGTATTGCTATTTTGTAATGAGGACTGATATAACTAATCTGTCTTTTTCTGTATCTGAGGTATGTTTGCAGTAAGGATGATGTAGACTGTTGCCTAGGTTGATGTAGACTGAACCCTGGAGTCAGCGCATTTTTTAGAGCTCTGCATGGAAACTGCATGGGATTAGATGCTGCAATATTCGTTTTTGGTCTAGAGTTTGTTCTAGAAGAGAATTAAGAGTCTTGAGAAGACCGACGCTCTCCATGGGACTGAGCAAAACTGTGGCTTGCAGTAAAAATAGATAACACACATGAATTAGACAGTTGACACCTTTGTTTTCCCATCCATACTGTGGGGTTTGGTGTCTTTTCTGTGTGTTTTTCTGCATCCAGGGCAGGCTACAGTGGAACTTGTTTGAATTGCAGGTTGTCTAATGAGCATGATACTTCGAGAGCAAGTGCAGCGACTGAGCATTGGGTGGCTTCTTTCTCATTCAATAAGCAAGCCTTCCATTACAAATCAGTTTCGTAAACAGGATATTGGTGGAGAGATACATATATATATATATATATATCAAAAATATATATATATATAAAAAAATATATGAAGAACAAAGTATAGAGCATTCTACAGTAGGTACAATGGAATGCCAGTTATACCAACAAGTGAGAATCTAAGCAGTTCTGTATTCCCTGTTAATGATCTGTATTTCATATGAAAGGCTGACCTTTGCAAGGCCTTTTCTGAAGTAAAGAACAGGCTGATCTGTTTCTCCCACAGCTGGGAGGGCAGGGAGAGATTTGGTTGATCTCATTTTCTTCAGCAAGACTATCACAGGGAATGATGGGGCCAGTTGCTGAGATCGCAAAGGACTTTGCAGCCCCAGGCATCTTTAACTATGTGCGAAGACCGATTCTGTTTAATGCAAAAAAAAAAACAAAAAAGAAAAGAAAATGAAGTGCCTAAGTTTAGACTGAACACTGATTCAGGTCAGGAAAAATGGGATCCTTCCCACTGACTTTAAACAGATACGCGAGACTTTTGTGTGATGGTTCACATAAATCAAAATGAGTGGGCATTAGATTACACATTCATCATTATGATTATCACTTGACCTGCTCAGCATGTGTAACCTGGTAAGCATTTGCCAATATTGTATTTAACTATAAAGACAATATTAGAACATAATGTTTTGAATTTTATTTAATTTATTGTGGTGATATAAAGCTCTACAGCTTGAAGAGTTTGAGATGGACAGGTAGGTGACAAAGAGCATACACATTTTGCATGAGGAATCTGTGGTGGTTTTTTTACATCTGGGGATCTAGGTACTCAGATGTAAAACATGCTTTTTATAGCAATAAGAGTCTATTTAAAATTAGATTTTTTTAATCCAATATAAATCTATTTAAAATATGCTATGATGGATATTTAAATGCTTTCTTGTGGACAAAACGTTTTTGCCCACTCCATCGTGTAACTTCATCTTGAGCCAGTTTTCTGTTTCCAGCCTCTTAATTGTTCTGTAATCTGTAGTGTACGAAGAATTAAATGTATCCGGTCCTCAGCGTTCGGTTAATGTCCCTGTGCTCAGGGGGTGGTGTGGGGCTGGGATCTGACAGTTGTTTTAGAGGCTGAATGCTGTTATAGAGCCTGAATGCTGTTATAGAGCCTGTTGCCTCAGCTAACAAGACTTCCCCAAATAAAGCCTAAAGAACACTTCGTAGCATCCAAATAAGAGACTGGGACGTTGTCTTGAAGCATTTAAAGTAATTTTGAGATCTCTTGAAGGTTTGGTCAGATGGGCCAAGGTCACTCTTCAGAACTGAAAAAACTAGTGAAACCCAACGATTTGAGCTATGGTCAAGGATTCATCAGACCTACTCCAGAACATGTGAAGTATTGGGGAGAGGTTGAACGTGTCTATTTTTTGTGGGCCAGATCTCCTGCCTTTGCCTTCTGTAGCTCCTGAATGTGTGAGAAGATCCAAGAGTACATGTACATAGCATATGGACTGTGATATGAGTGTCTGTTTGTATGCGAGGCTGAGGTCTGTCGATTGTCCCCAGGGTTGTGACATTAACGTACCTGCCCTTGTGAGACGGGGCTGCGGGTCTGTCAGGGTTGCAAAGTCCACCTGAGGACTCATATTGGGATACACAGTCAAACAGATCCCACTTACTTTACCAGCCTTTTATGCATAAGTAGTTCTAGGAAGGCCTGGTAAGTATGGGACTGCAGTTTTTGTTCCATTTGTGGTTTAAATTGGACCAGTCACTAGTTTTGTGATCAGATTCTAATGCATGACTGTAGGGTATGGATCTGCACTTGATTCAAAACAAATAAAAACCTCTATCGGAGCTTCTGTTAGTGTTGAAAGTCGCTAATCACTTGGCGTGTGAACTTAGGAAAGCTGATCCTAAATGTGACTGTGGTTCTTAAGGGGGAAAAAAAAATCACATATTTTCATTGTTAGTGGAAAGTAGGTGAGAACCTCAGAGGAGCGTGGAGGAGCATCCTCTGTAGGTTGTCCACAGCATATTTGGCCAAGAAAAACCAGTTTAAGGAATGTGACGTGCGGTTCTTGATGCAGAAAAAAAGCTTCTGTATGGCTAATACATTGGAAAACATTTGTTCGAGAGCATGTCTTCCTCGTGCACAATTTGCCCCTGTAGCGTTATTAAGGTCAGTATCCACATAGGTTATCTCATACATACTGAATATAACGCCTGAGGTCAGCTTGGGCTTGTAAATGCGACTTTAAGGAATGGTTTGTCCGGTCCTGTTAAAAAGCATCTATGTAAATTGTTTGTTTAGAAACTTATTTACTCCTGCTTTTCCTGGGCTTGTCTTCAGTTCCTGATTAAAAAAATAACAGTTGTAAATGAAACATTGTGTCCTGTTTAACAAGTAAAGTTTGGAAATAATCCTTACGTGTATACATACACTCATTGACAGATTCTCTTTTGGTATTAATTTTAAGGTAAGTGTTTTCTGTTCTGGATGTTCAAGGCAGACTTCTCTATTCTTTACAAAACCTTGGTGTGAAAAAACACGTTAATTTTCTGAGAATAATGACTATTGGATTGTTCATTGAAGAGTGTTAGAGTGAGTCTGTGACTCAGGGAGGAATTATCAAAACACCGTTCCATAAAAATCAAATAAACTCAGCTTCTGGATCAAGTGGGCAAGTGCACATGTCCCTGTAGTTCTTTGAACATCCTGGTTTGAATCTTTACTACTGAAGATGTCTCTGCACTTCATCATGTGTTGGTGTGTTCACCGAGAATCAGCATTCCCCTTCTGTATTATCTCTCGATAGCTTTTACATTAATCCTTCAAAAGTACTGGACTGCTTAATGGAGTTGGAATAAAAATAATGCATTTTCAGGAAGTCTTCTGCTGTGTTGTGTTTGCTTTCCGTGTTTCACTTAAGCATTAATCAATTAAGTGATTTTGATTCTAGTCATTTCTCAGGTTAGATATATGGATGGATAATGTACTCTGTAAATTAGGTGTGGAATGGTTGCAGAAATGCAGGAGCTGATGCTGTGCAGAGCTAAGTCAGGTTGGGTCTGGCTTTATTTTATTAAAAGAAATGGTGTATGCTACCTGTGAATGCAGAGCAGTCTGGCAAAGCTAACGCTGAGCCGGAGCTAATGGGCTGTCCTGGGTTTGAATTGCTCCTGTAGAAAAGGGCTCAGATGTTCATTTTCTACCTGTACTTTTCAATCTGTTTTGCTGCTTGAGTTGTCTATCATAGGATGGTTTGGGTTGAAGGGACCTCAAAGCTCCCCCAGTGCCCCCCCTGCCATGACAGGGACATCTTCACCAGCTCAGGTTGCTCAGAGCCCCGTCCAGCCTGGCCTGGGATGTCTCCAGGGATGGTTCAGCCACCACCTCTCTGGGAACCTGGGCCAGGCTCTCACCACCCTCAGGGACAACAATTTCTTCCTCATATCCAGCCTGAATCTCCCCTCCTTTAGTTTAAAACCATCACCCCTTGTCCTGTCGCAACAGGCCCTGCTCAAAAGTCTGTCCCCATCTTTCTTATAGGCCCGTTTTAAGTACTCACGTCAACTTCTGTAAATCTATTTGGACTATTAAAGGGAAGAAGTGGAGGAAGACACTCTGTGGAAGCGTAACCCAGTTTGCCGGCGGTGGGTGGTTGTGGCTGTATAGCTGTGTCTCACTGTCAACAGTTTCTTCCTCATGTCTGGCCCGAGTCTCCCTCCTTCAGTTTAAAACCATCACCCCTTGTCCTATTGCAGCAGGCCCTGCTATAAAGTCTGTGCCCATCTTTTTTCTTGCCCACTTTTAAGTACAGAAAGGCTGCAATAAGGTTTCCCTGGGGTCTTCTCTAAGGTGTCCCCAGAGCCTTTTAACAGCCCCTGTCACCAGGGCTCTCCTGTTCCCGCTGCTGTAGGTGATGCAGAGGTGACTTGGTCTCTTGTTGCTGCTCACATTATGGCACAACTCCGGGGCGCTAAACCTTGTTTGATGGATATCGCTGTTTCAGGTTTTGCAAGTGGAAGAGTCTTTAGGAGGATGGTTTCCTGAAGTAAAGGTTGGGAGGAGATGGTGGTTCTGGGGCTGGTGCTGAGACTCGCACCCAAGGGAGCATCACGAGGAGGTGAGCACCCCAGCTAGCAGCAAACTCTGGTGTCTTCTGCCTCCCCGGTCACCCAGCAGCCAGACTGATCGCACAGCACGTAGTTATTCATTGAGGTGAAGGAGAAAGGAAGCAGCTTATTTAGGTTTCTGCTTCTCATTTGTAGCGTTTCTTAAAACAATTTAACTCTTAGTGGCCACTACTTTCAAATGTATGCAGTCAGCTCAGTTTTGCTATCAGCTCTGGTTTTCTTGATGCCTTTAATAAAGGTGTGTGTGTGGGGGATTACTTTTTGATTTTTGCTTGGCTGTCCTGGAATGAGGGGTGTTTTAATGCTCAAACTTCAAAAATTATTGGTTGGTGGTACTGAGCCACAGGCCACCAAATGCCACAGTTTTGCTATAAATACACCAGGGAGTCTTTCAACAGAAATTTGTTACTGATTACCTTTAAGGATTCTGCCTAGAAGTTAAAGCTTACAGTATGGGATATTACATAGGTAATGAAGGCAACTTAACTAGCATAATGTGTCACGTTATTTCATTTCTTGTGTGTCACGTTATTTGAAAATTAGATTTATTATAGGTCTGTGATGATAAGTGTTGTTGCAACTCAGCGACTGTTGCCTGGAAGTGAACGTCTGCTGAAGGTGCTCGGTATGATCTGTGGCGGAGCTGAGCTGGATGTAATTCACTGTTTATTGGAAGAAATCTGCTTATCTGTTTATGTGTGCAATGGAGAAAGAGAGCAAGT
Organism: Pampusana beccarii; assembly: GCA_013399365.1. NCBI lineage: Eukaryota > Metazoa > Chordata > Aves > Columbiformes > Columbidae > Pampusana > Pampusana beccarii. Next base: position 1,278,883 of record VWYH01003811.1, on the reverse strand, counting down.
CATGAGAAGCAAAGGTGTAGCTGCCTCTGCTTTATTGGTGAAGAGTTCTCAGCTCCTGAAAACCCAGTCTGGTGGATGCCAACGGTGGAGGGAGTCTTGTCTTGGTTAAGATATTTCCCCAAAGTTCTTTTGCCCGCTCTGATATAATTCCCTCAAACGTACCTTGGCTCTAGCGCTCGTATATCCCACAACCTGCAAGTTATGCTGAAGCTGTGACTTTTACAGGGTTTCTAATGTTCCGTTTCTAATGTTCTGTTTGAGGGTGAGGTTGCTGTTATTTTTTTTTTCCTTTAAATTTCACGAGCAGTTTATATAATGCTGTTCCTGTCGTGCTTTTGGCCATGAATCAGCAAAGCATTTATGTGCATGTTTTAATTGAAGTGTGGGGTTGTCTTGCTGTGCAAACGTTGAAGTCTGTGAGACTATTAATTAAAATTAAGTATCCGCATCAGTGCTTTTTCTAAAAATAAGTTGCTTCGTAACAGCTTTGGGCTGTATTTGGGGAGGAGGGGGTTATTTTTTTTCAGATTTTGAAAACAGATCTATGACTTTCTCTGAATTTTGTGATGATAGCATGTAGAGCAATACCAGAGGGATGGAGCCTGAACTTTCTGCCTGGTCAGATGTCACCTAAGCTGCTCTTTATTTTTAAATAGAGAATAAAACTATTACAGTTTCTGTATTGCGCAGAGGGTGGTGTTAAAGAAAACTTCAGGAAAAGTGAAGTAGTGCAGCACACAAGTTATACCTGTACGAAACAGGTAGTTCATCATCTCGTTTCCCAAGTGCCCGGTTACAACTCCGTTTTTCTTCATCAAGTACAACCTTGCATCAGTTATTATAGTTAAAGTTGGTGCTTCTCAGCGTGAAGCTTCTTAGCTGGTTGTGGTGTGTGTGTCATTTATGTTTTCTGCCTGTAGCTGAAGGCATTAAAGGTATTTCCAGGGAATACTGAGCTGCCTTCTTTTTTTTTCCCCTTGTACATATTAGACAATTTATTACACAAATTTACTGTACAATTTACTTTACGAAATTATCTGGTTTATTAATTCTCACGGCACCGTGGTGAAATAGCACACTTTTATCTCCTAAGTCTGGCTTTTTACCAGGCTTACTTTATCATGCTAGTCCATTACCTTTTTTTCCGATTTCTTTAAAAAATAGACTTCTCCTTTTGAGCCCCAGTGTTCCCCACCTGCAGCCAAGCAATAAATTAATAGCGGAGGGAAGAAATTGCTGGAAACACGGAGAAGAGGAATGTGCATCGAGTTCCTTGTACCGTCAGATTTCTGTCTGTCTCTTCTTGCAACACTGATTTTTAAGCCCTTTAAGATATACCTTTTTGCATGTATGTATATAAAGCACTGACCACATGCAGGAAATAATAGGAGAGCTTAATATATGTGACATGAGCTGGGAAGAAGCCTCGTTTGCCTGAGGTGGCACAGATATTTGAAGTGGTTTCTGACCAGAAGATGATAATTCTGAAGGTGTTTCAGTGGGGATATTCCCATGCTTTTTGTTTTTTACTGCTGCAGTTCTTAGTATTTTATTGCTTATCGTTTATTCTTCTATTAGTAGTAGAAGCCGAGGCTCACGCATGTGAATACAGTTCAGATTCTTGCTGAAAATCACACGGTTGTCTCTCAAAATTGGGCTCAGAAGGTTCCTATTTTAAGTCATTAATTGAGATTTTTGGGAGGAGGGAGTTGCATTTGTTTGGTGCTATAAGTTTCTATAAAGAATCATCAAGCAAACACGAAGCAAAATTTACATTGTTTGGGGAAAAAATACCAATGTTGTCATCTTTACTACGAGCACGTCAGTCGCTCTTTATTGCTTTTTAAATTTGATTTCATCGTAGTGTGGCGAGCTTTTCAATAAACAGAGTGGTTTCATTTATATAACACTAGAATTATTGTTAATGCACAGTTTCATACTGCGAATTCCGCATGTAATATTGGGTCCGGTGGGATTCTGTACCGCAAAATTTGCATAGTTATAGTGCTGGTGACATCGTATCTCATACAAAGAACCTGGGGACCTGATACAATATCAGTAAAACTGTCTCATAGGTATGATTCAAACAGTTTTATTAGCAACATATGGGGTATGAAGGAGCCACAGAGGGTAGTTTGGAGTGTAAGGGTGCTGGCCTGTCTTTTTCAGCCTGTAATTATATCACCCCTCTTCTATGGCATTATTTGTTGCTGCTCTGGGATTGCTGAAAAATAACTACTAATATGGTGACACAAAGGATCAGAATAAATTATGATTGTTGACTTTACAAGAAATTCATTGGCAAAAAGGCTTACTATCCTAAGCCCGGGTGTCATTTCTGCTTCAGCTTCGGCGCTAAACCACATATACGAAATGATATCTTTTAGAAAGTCTTAGGGTTTTCTGGCCACCTTATCCTGTTGGGTGGGATGCTTTTGTGATCTGACAGATGCAAAGAAGAAACTCGGCTGCGTTTTGGTTTTTAATCTTAAGCTAGTGGTGCATTTCTGTTTAATTGACACTAGGATATTGAACTCTTGTTCCCCAAATGGGACACGTTGTAATCAGTCATCTTCAAATGAAAAGTTAATAGTTTAAATGCTTTGACACTTAAAAACTAGCAAAAATATAACTAGAAGTTTGCAATAGTGCTCTGTTTAGTTGTACGTCTTCAAATCGTTATATATATATATATATATATAAATGATTTTTGCATGTTGCAGGAATGCTAAAAGTATGGAGGTTTAATGTTTCTGCGAATTGGCTGACTGAAGAACCACAGTGTATACAGCGCTATTAGAGAAAAGTACTATTTGACTCCTTCCCTGATAACTTTTAAAAATGCTTGAGTTTTTAAAACCACTGGGCCGAGCAATGTCTCTGCAGAACAGCCTGTGCAGGGAATTGGAGCCGTTACACAGACTTTACTCAGCATTACTTCTGAATTTTCTTATTCCACGTTGAGCTTCGACACGGTAAAACTCGAATCTGGAGGACAGAACTGGTGAAGATTAACAGGAGATCTGTGAGGATGAGGCACCTTGTGCCTCTGTGGTCCTGGGACCTCTGTGCCACTTCGCTCACGTTGAAGTATCTTTTAATCTGTTTTTCTTCATTTCATCTCCATTATTTCAGTGTAGATGCATGCTTAAACTTGTAGGAATTTGATCTGGAAGGGATCCTGAGAATTGATCTTCTCTTGTTTTCAGGTAGAATGAAACTTGTTTGAATCACATACATGAAAAAAAAAATCAGTAAAAGAATATACTTTGGAATTTAATCCCTAAACTTTTCTTAGAGTTCAAGCTCTCAATCAAAAGTGGCACTTTGGCTGAAGATATATTAAAATTCTAGTATTTGCTTGCAACACCTTCCAGAGCAATTCTCATGGCAAACTACTGGTACTTACTCCCACAGTGCAGTTTTGCATCCCTTGGTGTTCTCATGTCTTGGTGGTAGAACCTAGATCATATTTCTTGTTTGTTTTTTATTTTTTAAAATATTGTGTGAAAAAACCTCACTGAAGTCAAGACGCATTTCTTGTCAAAAAGTAAAATTAAGCTTAGTTTGATGTGACTATTTTTTTTCTTCCCCTGACAAATCTTGACTGGCCAGTCCTCTAGATGTGTGCAAATATATTTAGTTGCTTGTGTTGGTGAACTGTTGGTATGGAAGTAAGGATTACTTACCTGTAATTTTCTTGGTTTTCTCCTTTTTTTTGGAATAAATATTGTTTGTGCTAGCACTTCATGGTTTTGGAAGCTTTTTTGACTTCTGTAGCTTTCGAAGATAACTGCAGGTGATTCCGGAGCTATTTCAACTAGCTCTCATAGTATTCAATAGCAAAAGACCTCAGATGTTGCCGGTTTGAATTCATGTTTTGAAAAATATCCTCTTATCCTTTTTCTACCCTATCTCTTCAAAAGCTTGGATTGGAAACTCTCTGAGAAATTCAGTGCTGTTGAGAATCTTAAGTTCTTCTGTGAAGACTGAAGTAAAAAAAGTATTAAACCTTGTCATTTTGAAAAACAAGTAGAAATGCGTCATAAGTAGAAACGTGTCATCTAACTTGCAATTGAGAAGTGGACAAATATGAACTTTTAGGTACATAAATATCACAATCTTGTGATCTCTGTCTAATGCAGCTGGTCCCCTGGCTCCGAGGTGACCGTCTACAGGTCATTTTCAATGTGTCTCACAAAGAGTCAACCTTTTCTTGTAGACAACATTAAGCATAAACTTGTACTGGTTTAATGTATTTTTTTTGCCTTTTTAATGTATTTTTGCTTTTTGCACACTTTATTATCGTGTTTTCTCCTTTCCCGTATCGTTTTTTGTTTGGAGTAGAAGGTTCACACTCACTTTGCTAATGATGATATAGGAGTGATTCCAGGAATTAACTATTTAAGAAGAAAATTATATAAACAGATCTGGACATCGCATCATAGGAACTCGAGAAATGTCTCAGGAGCTTCTAGAATCACTCGTGGTAATTGTTGCATATCTTGTAAATGTGTTTCTTTCAAAGTACTGGAAGACTTCCCAAAAGTTTCTGTATTTTAAAGGGCAAAAAAGATGTTGCAGTGGATTTAGCCCAGGACAAAATAAAGGTTAACTTGGACTTCTGTCAGTGAAGGCTTAAAAGCTAAAAAAAATGATAATTTGTGAGACAAAGCGGATGTATTTTTTTAAATAGGATTGAGTGTCTGGCCTACATTGCTATATTAAACTAATTTCTTTTAAACCATTAAATCATTGCAACACAGTATTTTGATATAAAAACGTGGATTACGTGTAGCTGAGACACAGAAGAGATTACAAATGTCCTGTTGCTTGAAGTGTAACTTTTAATGGGATGAGAAAGACCTACATTGGGTGGGTCCCCTGTGTGGTCCATGGCCCGGTTACTCTTAATCAGCAGTTTTGTCAGTGATGTAATTTTTGCTGCTTTATTTTTCAGATGATGCAAAGGTTACTGGAGAAATCGATCCACAGTTAGTCATGTAGTTCAGTCATCAAAGTACAGTAAAGCTGTAGTTGGTTCAGAAAACTTAGGTTGGGAAACCCTGTGTTGAGAATACGGGTGTGATGTGAGGAGAGGCTGAGACGGTTTGGCCTTGAGATGAGTGGGTTGAGGGGCACAAACTGAAACACAGGAAATTCCACTTAAACACAGGTAGAAGTTTTTCGCTGTGAGTGGTCAAATGTTGGAACAAGTTGCCCAGAGAGGCTGTGGAGTCTCCATCTGTGGAGATACTCAGAACTCTATGTGGTCCTGGGGAGCGTGCTGTGGTTGACCCTGGATTGAGCAGGCCGTTTGGACTAGTCGGTCTCTGGAGGGCCCCACCAACCTCATCCATCCACCCATTCTGTGCCTAGGGTGAGGACTTGGAGATGTGATTAGCTGTGGTGACTGTAATGCCGTGGCTAAAGGGTTAGTGCAGTCTTTGCAAATACAAGAGAGACCATGAAGCAGACGAACATGTAAGATGTTGACATCAACTTATGCAGCACTGCAGAACTGCCATTAGTGTATTGCCTTGAATTCTGGTGGGATGTTTTCCTGACATGCTTATAATGATAATGGTGGCCGTCTCCTGTAGAGAGGACATTTAATGGCAGGTCAGGTTGGCAGGGTCTTTGGGGAGAGGAGGCAAGGTCCACCCGGCTCCTCCACTGTAGGATTTGATTAAGTGTGGGGACTCCTTTCAGTGGTGCCCAGTGATAGGATGAAGAGCAACGGGCACGCACTGAAGCACAGGAGGTTCCGTCTGAATATGAGGAGAAACTTCTTTACTTTGAGGTGCCAGAGCCTGGCCCAGGCTGCCCAGAGAGGCTGTGGAGTCTCCTTCTCTGCAGATATTCAAACCCACCTGGACACCTTCCTGTGTGATCTGCTCTGGTGACCCTGCTGCAGCAGCTGGGTTGGACTGGATGATCCCCAGAGGTCCCTTCAACCCCAACCAGTCTGTGATTCTGTATGAAGTAAATGACCTACTCTTGGTGGTCAATAGGCATAGGTGATCGTGGACTGTCCCGTCTTCTACCTTTAGCTCAAGTGCAGTCTTCTTTTGTAGACATTATTAGATAAAGAAAGTACTTGGGATAAATATTTGGGTGATGTAGTATTGGGTAGGATTTTGATGAAGCTTCTTAGCCTAAAACAGTTAGACCAGATGAGCTCATATCCTTTTTTTTTCTTTTCTCCCTCTATTCAGATTTAAGAAAGCTATTCTAATATAATTGGGAAAACTGCACTTTATCGTCTGAAGCAGATAGAATGGATGGGAAAAAGTGCTGCTCACCACTGAGGTCCATAAACAAGATTCATAAACTGCTTTGTTGAAGACATCTAAAGCAGCACAGCCTGGTATTTACTGCTCCCAGTTCTGGATGCAGGTAATAATACTTCTAATAAATATGATGTGTTACTTAGATGAAAAAGGGAAAGTGTGTAGTTCCCTGTTTGACAGGCAGAAAACACAAGAGACAGGAGGTAAGTGGCTCATGGCCAATGATTCAATGTAGAGTTGGGGTCCTGGTCCCTGCTCTTGCAGTGTGTTGTCTCCCTTTGTGGGTCACTGTGCCTGTGCATAATATCATTGTTTCCGGAGCAAAATCATTAGTTTGGCTTCATCCTACACTTTGTGGGATGATACTCTCAGTTGGTTGTGAAGGTGGTCCCTTGCAGAAGATCATTAATGGGTCAAGTTAACTTGTGTCTCTGCGTCATGGTTTTTGAGAGGACAGCAGGGACTCTGCAATAAGGACTTTGGTGTGTGCCATCTAGGGACTACCTTTCTTCATCCGTGCTGGTTGTGTGGTGGCACTAACTGGCCCCGTAAAGAAAAGGAGACTTGATCGCCTTCTGTGCCCAGCTCGACGGGTACAGAATTTTTGGTGTTAGTAGATGTCTACTAATGATTTGTGCTGTGCTTGCCCTGAAACGGAGCTACGGCTCACATTGTGCTTCCAGTGTATGGTAAGGCTGATAAGGTTACAGTTTTTTGGGAATCAAAGGAATTTTTCCTTCAAGGCAAGATTAGCAACATGCTTACTGACTTCTCTTTTGTCTCCTTTTTAATCAGAACCTGGATTCACATGGTTGCGACAGAGGTGGGAAATGTTAAGAACATCAGTGAGGTGTGTCTGTTAACAATTGTGCTGTACTTATAATTCAAGTAGACTGGCTTCATATGACGGTACATGAGTGACAGATGTGTGGGCATTACAGTGAAATAGGAAGAGATGATCAAGAATGTTCGGCCATTCAGATATGTACATTTCCTATTTACCACCTCACCTCCTCCCCCGAAAGTCAAAATATATGGAATTCCACTCTTCAAACCAATGGTAATCAACAGTGAATTGCGACTGTATTTTTTTTTTTCTAAAATAATTTCATATGGTGTAGAGCACAGGGGAGGGATGTGCACTGAATTACTTACTAGCAGACGCAAAGCAGTAGCAAGTCCAAGGGCAGACGGGTGTTCACTGGGGTGAGTGGAGGTTGGATGGAACCCACTGGTGCCACCCCCACAGGTGCCCAACTTCCAGTTTTGCATTTATTTGCATCAGACATCTACTGGGTAGGCAAGAACAACCTCTGTGACTCGTTTTAAGCTTCGCTCTGCAGTGAAGTGGCTCTGTAAATGTTTGTGATTTCCACTCATAGGCTTTGATATGCAGGTGGTGGTGTTAAGTGTAAATAAATTTAGAATCGTAGAATCATTTTGGTTGGAAGAGATCCTCAGGATCATCGAGTCCAACCATAACCGAACTCTAGCACTAACCCCTGTCCCTAAGAACCTCGTCTAAATGCCTTTTAAACCCCTCCAGGGATGGTGACTCCACCATTATTTTTTTATAGTGTTTTCTCCTTNATGCTCCAAGCTGCTTTCAGGTGGTTGCAGACAGTGATAAGGTCTCCCCTCAGCTCCTGTTCTCCAGGCTGAACCCCCCAGGTCCCTCCAGCACTCCTCATCACGCTTGTGCTCCAGGGTCCATCTCAGCTTTTGGCCACGGGTTGCAGAATTGCGAAGGTGACAGTCGTGTTCTCGGCTCTGCAGGTCCAGGTGTCCCCAGGGTCTGTCCCCTCCTGTGGATTTCTCTGCGCTCCCGCTCTCCTACGCAGTTTGAGGCACAGGGTTGAGTCCTTCCCTCTGAACCTCCTGGGTGCTCCAGCTTGTCCCCGTCCCCTCTGGAAAAGCGGTGGGATGGCACCGGGGCGCTGCTGACCGGCTGGGCTGCCCTGTGTGTCTGCACTCTGTGTCCAGTGCGTTTTTATTGTTTGAAGGCGATTCCTTCAGACCTTATGCATTTTTCTTGTGTGGTCATTTGTCCTTTTCACAAAGGGCACGTAACCGTGGTTTAAATTGGGCGCATTTAATCTTGAACAAGGCCACTTTTCACAAGTAAAAGCCTAATGGAAGCCTAGCTGATGAAGTAAGAATTTTTTGAGATTACTGGAGGGCTTACAAATGATAAACTTAATTTAAAACCAGGAAAAATTCCAAAGTCTTGCATTGATCTTTTAGGGTGCTCTTGCTAGAAGCTGATTTTTTTTTTTTCTGAATTTTGAAAACGCACCACTTGAAAATCTGAGGAATACGTCACAGCACAAAGCGAAACGACATCCTGTGTTCAAATGGCAGCAGCAGCGAGCACAGAGAGTTCTGAACCGTGCGGTTGCTGCTGTGGAGGTGCCTCAGAGGCTGAGAGTAGAACCCCCTTCAGGCTCTTCCATCCGCGTACCTGCGACTCGCAGCCTCTGTGGAAGGGGCTTTACCACAGGGTTGCGAAGCGCAGATCGAAAGCGCCTGTTACCAAATGTCACGCTGCGCTTGGGGCTGGAAGTGGCTGAGGTGTGGGGGGCGGTTGCTGTGTATTTTTCAGAGAGGTGTAGCATGGGCTTTTCCCATGCACAACCAAAGGCAAGCGTAGAACGTGAATTAGTGCTTTGTAGGTGCTCATATATTTTTATATATGGGCTGGTATGTTCTTTTTCTGCCCCCCCCTTTTTTTTCTTTTCCTGACAACTTGAATTTGAATATTAGCTACTGGAAATTTCACAGGATTCTGGTAAACAGTTAATAATTATTTTTAGGTGATTTCCGGGATGTAATCTCATTAACTCACTGTTTCAGCATACTTTAACAGTTTGGTTTTTTTTTTTTTTAATTTAAATGAGACAAACTGCGGTATTTACTCAGATGTTTGCTTGGAAACAACAGCAGCGTGGTAGTGGGGTAAATCCTGCGATTCTGCTGACAGTTCATCTGAGCAGCACGCCTGGTATGGACAGAACAGCTTTTGCAGAAGTAAATCTTCAAATACCAATTTTCTCTCTGATTTTGTACTTTTGTTGTTGTTGTTGTTTGTGGGGTTGTGGTGGTGTTGTGATTTTTTTTTTTTATGAATAATGTATTCACATAGCAGGGCAATTCTAAGCATGTCCTGATGTATAGGGGCATAGTTAGAAACAGTTTAAAAATCACACTTGGGATGGGCTCAAAATGTTCCAAAATGGACTAAATATTCCAAAATGTTCCAAATATGGACTATATGTGTGTGTGTGTATATATATATATACACGCCTCCCTTCCCTTGAGGGATATTTAACTTTTACTGGCTTATAGACCCTGTGACAGATAAGGGCGCAGATCTATAGGAAGCAATATTCTCGCTGAGATCAGGAAGAGTCGTCGTGTTCTTTTTTTGTTCATAAAAAGTAGCTGAAAATGAAAACCTCCAGCTGACAACAGTGCCTCTCTTACAGCAAATACCCAGATTTTAATAAGGTCGAAGGATTTACTAGGTAGCTTTCCAGTTACCATGTACTTACCCAAATCACTGAACGACCCATCAAGATCATTTATTTAAGTGATGAGAGTGCAAAACTGAAGTGGTGTCGTTCTGGAGGGTGGACTTATACAGCCTGTACAGCACTTTCGATCCTGGCTAAGCTGGGGCATAACATTCTTGAAATAAACCTGGATTTGCAATGCGGTGGCTTTGAAGCATTGACTGAGCTTGCGAGGCCGACTGGTTCGTCTCAGCTTAGGATGGAAACTAAAACCCCTCCCTGCACCTAAAGAGGAAGCAATGACTTAAAATATGCTTTTATCTTCCCTACTGAAAGAAGATAAAAGGTTTTTTTTAAAACGTTTTATGCCGAAAAGCTGCATTTTGTGTCGTGTTAAAATTTTTTTGGCTATTTAATGATAGTCTTAAAAATGTGTGACTGTACAGTTCTAAAAGCAATCGACAAAACCTAATTGTGTGTTCTGTGGTCAGTGAAAACTTAGTGGTCGGTGTTGCATGTTTTTATTCTGTAAGGCTATTGGCAGCTAAAAGAGTTACGTATTTCTATATATTTTTGTGAAACTGTAATGAAAATGAAGTTATCGCTGTGATGCTCACAGTTTTGACGGTAAGAACGGCCCGTTGATCTCTGAAGGCTGCTGGATTCTCCATACAAGTTGAAACCATAAACATTTTATGGCACAAGATGAAATGCTGG
>VWYH01003811.1:1186972-1267899 GCA_013399365.1 Pampusana beccarii | reverse complement strand
TTTTTTTTTTTTTTTTAATTTAAATGAGACAAACTGGGGTATTTACTCAGATGTTTGCTTGGAAACAACAGCAGCGTGGTAGTGGGGTAAATCCTGCGATTCTGCTGACAGTTCATCTGAGCAGCACGCCTGGTATGGACAGAACAGCTTTTGCAGAAGTAAATCTTCAAATACCAATTTTCTCTCTGATTTTGTACTTTTGTTGTTGTTGTTGTTTGTGGGGTTGTGGTGGTGTTGTGATTTTTTTTTTTTATGAATAATGTATTCACATAGCAGGGCAATTCTAAGCATGTCCTGATGTATAGGGGCACAGTTAGAAACAGTTTAAAAATCACACTTGGGATGGACTCAAAATGTTCCAAAATGGACTAAATATTCCAAAATGTTCCAAATATGGACTATATGTGTGTGTGTGTATATATATATATACACGCCTCCCTTCCCTTGAGGGATATTTAACTTTTACTGGCTTATAGACCCTGTGACAGATAAGGGTGCAGATCTATAGGAAGCAATATTCTCGCTGAGATCAGGAAGAGTCGTCGTGTTCTTTTTTTGTTCATAAAAAGTAGCTGAAAATGAAAACCTCCAGCTGACAACAGTGCCTCTCTTACAGCAAATACCCAGATTTTAATAAGGTCGAAGGATTTACTAGGTAGCTTTCCAGTTACCATGTACTTACCCAAATCACTGAACGACCCATCAAGATCATTTATTTAAGTGATGAGAGTGCAAAACTGAAGTGGTGTCGTTCTGGAGGGTGGACTTATACAGCCTGTACAGCACTTTCGATCCTGGCTAAGCTGGGGCATAACATTCTTGAAATAAACCTGGATTTGCAATGCGGTGGCTTTGAAGCATTGACTGAGCTTGCGAGGCCGACTGGTTCGTCTCAGCTTAGGATGGAAACTAAAACCCCTCCCTGCACCTAAAGAGGAAGCAATGACTTAAAATATGCTTTTATCTTCCCTACTGAAAGAAGATAAAAGGTTTTTTTTAAAACGTTTTATGCCGAAAAGCTGCATTTTGTGTCGTGTTAAAATTTTTTTGGCTATTTAATGATAGTCTTAAAAATGTGTGACTGTACAGTTCTAAAAGCAATCGACAAAACCTAATTGTGTGTTCTGTGGTCAGTGAAAACTTAGTGGTCGGTGTTGCATGTTTTTATTCTGTAAGGCTATTGGCAGCTAAAAGAGTTACGTATTTCTATATATTTTTGTGAAACTGTAATGAAAATGAAGTTATCGCTGTGATGCTCACAGTTTTGACGGTAAGAACGGCCCTTTGATCTCGGAAGGCTGCTGGATTCTCCATACAAGTTGAAACCATAAACATTTTATGGCACAAGATGAAATGCTGGGATCCAAACATAAATTTTCAGAAGAAAAAGAATAGAAGATTGGTGAATGCCTGCATCCTTGAATTTCTTGAATTGCTGCAGGAAGGAAGAGCCACCTGGTATTTTGGTAACTTCTAATGCATTGGAAGAATATAGAGTACAGGTGACTTGGACCAAATCCTGCAGACATCCTACGTGCAGGAATATGATCTAATTTTAGTAAACCAGGATTTTATGTTGATCTTGCATTGTCCAGACTGCTGAAGAATTTCACCTAAACTACCAGATTAAATATTTCTAGGTATTTAGTCACTGTGGAGGGAGAGCAGAGTCCAAGACCATGGGCCCAAACCACAATCTTTAATTTTCTTTTTGAATAGAAGAGCATGGAGGCAGAAGAGTGGTTTTGTGTTCCTCCTTAGAAAATGAAAACAAAGGAGACTGACATCCCTTTACTTCTTTAGTCAAGTGTCACTCAGCCTCAAGTTGTAATAGTCAATTCAGAACGGCTACTTACACTTCTTAACAAAATGGGATGAAAGAGCCTTGCAGATAAGTTAAAGACCACAAGGAAAAAAAAGCTCATAACTTCATAACTTTAAACTGAATTAGTTGTTTCTTTGAATTGCTCGTTTTCAGTCATGTTGCCATAGGTATCAAAGCAGCTAGCTATTACCATTTCTTTGTGAGGATTTCTGCGTTTTATTTCTTCCTATTCGCGTTTCAGCAAATCAAAGGATAGGTCTTCAGACGCGAAACGGAAGGTGTGTTGTTTTAAAGATACGCTAAACGTACCTATACGTAGCCGGTGGAGGTGTTGCGGGTACCGGAATGCGGCGACACTGCATTTGCATACGGCGGCAACGTAATTACATACCGTACATTCTTGGGAAATGTTTATCTTGGTTGCTAAAGCTTCCTCCGGACTTTGGTGTTTTATCTCTCCTGACTAGATGAAGCGAGCTCAGGTACCGCCGCTCGCTACGCTTAGAGCTTTCTTGTGGTGTTTGAAAGGACCCGAAGTGTCGGCTACCAGCGAGTTTTAATGATAAACGCTACTTTTATGGATTTGTGTTCAACTCTGCTTCGCTTTCAGTTGAGGCTTTGATTTTTGGGTTCTTTACAAGAGCCTACATTATTGGGTCTTTGATAGCTTGGAAGCCTTAGATGTTTTAGGAATGGGGGAAAATCCTAACGGTTGGGTTTCTGCAATGATTCTAAATAGCTATGTGTGTAAGTATTGTAGCAATGATTATCAGTCCCTGAATTAAGAGAGTATTTTGTTTTTAGGCTTCGTGTTACGTCATGGAACAAATGAAAAAATTGCATTAAGGCATCAAAGGTAACCGCACGCAAAAGCCTTATTGTGCCAAAGACTGAGAAATGGTGTTTTGGTGTGGTCTTGTGCGTAACTTTGTAGATGTGACCGACAATAAGTCAAACGGGAGCAACTCGTGTGCCTCACGTTGTTGTCATTCACAAAGATTTCCCCATCCCGACGATGGAGCTGTCGTATTTATCTTCTAGAAGCACATACAGTGAAGTCATGGAGGAACAACTTAAACAAATGGAGCCCCAACCCACACCTGCATGCAGCGCTGTTGGAAACCATACAGCTTCTTGTACTAAAAAAAGGGTATTTTGGGGATGATTAATAGTGTTTTTTACACTTGCATCTTTTAGTAATGTTTCTTATTTAGTGTCTTTTCGCTAAATAAAGGTTTGGTTTAGTCTTAACTTGAAAGGCTGGCTTTAAAGCTGCATGCAGGGAGTGATTTCCTTTTGAAGATTGAATCTATTCACAGAATCTCACTACTGTTTTTAACGAACTTCTTTGCGATGTTTTCTTTCAACTTTCAAAATTCGTTAGCTGTAAACCATGTGTAAAATGTCTTCAGTCTCTGAATTGCTGTTCTGTTTAGCAGCCTTGCATATCTCTGAATCTAAATTAAAAAAAAAAAGTCATTTAGTGAGGAAATAGTTAATAACAAAACGTTACGAATAGTGTTTGAGGAGGCTGTTAGTTTTGCTCAGGAAGTTTTCATTTTCTAGAATTTGTGCTGCCTCATTATTTGTAATATTGAAACTACTCCTTACCAGTCGCTTACATGAAGAAATGAAAGTCATGTTTACAATTCTGGGTGGAAAATACTGAGTGAGGCTTAGCGGGCCAAATTCTGCTTTGAAGTAAAATAAGTGTTGCACAGACTGATAATTTTAACAGGGTTGCAAACAGGATTCTTAATGATGTCTTTCTGGAATAACTAAGTTTAATGAAAAGATGCAGCGTAAACCTTTTCTGAACGAAGTCAGGACCCAGATTTTGCCGAAGTTGATGCTAATGCACCTCGAAACTTGATGTCAAAAATTGAGATGAATTTCAAGGCAAGTGTGCAGAGCTGGTTGTGCTGGTGTTTGCTGTTCTGTTTGCTGTTGGGTGTATAGGGGCAATTTTTACTTTGTTTTTCAAGGTTGGTCAGCTTTTGGTGGTCACTAAACTTTATATCCTCTATCATAGGTGGGTAGTTGACCTCAAGTCTCTTCTAGTTTGAGTAATTATACTTGGCCTCCTTTAAAATTCACTCTATGGTCTCTGAATAACAGGCTAATTGTAACTTTTATTCCTAGTAGGGTCTCTTGCTGGCTGTAGCGGTGACAATGTGTTTTTTGCAGGTTTTAGTTGTTATTTTTCTGAAGGTTTTGGACCCTCTTGGTGTTCGATGTTCAGGGATGAAGGAGCCTGAAGTTATTGTTAGCTCGGACTCTCAGCCCAGGTTAGGCTGTTCCATCACTGTAATGTTCAATTTAAATTGACTTCTGGCATCTGGGGATTTGTTAGGTATAGAAAAATAGCACAGTGGGACAAGTTGGCACAAGGAGATGAGATTGACGTGTATTATACTTCAGCCATAGGATCTGTTCTTGGGGAGCATCGTTTAGAGAGATCATTAAATTATTGTGTAGTAGTTTTTCCCTTTTCCACGTAGGCTTGACCGTTGGCAGAATGTGTCTGGATGCAGTACTTAATTTAATGTATTTAGTCATACATCAAAGAAAAAATCTTCATCATCAAAGAGCCAATAGAAATATTTACTAGTATATTTTTAACTGCCATGTATTCTATGCACTTAGTACTAAGTTTTTCGTCTTTAGAGAAAATACCAGGCATTTCTGTGTCTTCCAACATTCGCCCACCCTGGCCCAAGAGATCTGCTTCGTTAATGACACAAATGCAAAAAGACATGGCCGGTACACCTGTAAGTTAATGACCAATTTAAAAACAAAATTAAGTTAGAAATTCTGATAATATTACAAAATCAAGTAGTTTCAATAAAAAGTTGCACATTTTTTTCATATAGCATCAATATTTTTATCAAAAAATTCTCTCGATGCCAAGTAACAAGTTAATTTGTCAATTTTTAATTTGTCTCTCAATGAAAAATACAAAATTACTATTTGCCGGTCACGTACAGTTTTGTAACTCCTGCTTCTTTCCTAGCAACACCTTTCAGCAGTTGCAGTGCGTTCTCTTGGAATATAAAACAGTTTGGTGACGCTCGAAATGCTTTAGAGTAGATCAGCGAGTTGTTAGACCGAAAGACTTCAAGAGGCCATACATTAGGCAAAAAGCAGTGGCGATACCTGTAGAGCACACCATACGTGCCCTTGAGCAAAAGATAATAATTAATTGCTCGTATTCCCATGCAAACGAGCCCGGGTGTTGATGTTTATGAATTGCAAAGAGCGCCGCGATACGAACTCAAGCTCCAAGCTGCTGGAGTTGTTTATACCCATTCAATTTTTAATGTACCTATAAGATGTCTCGATGAGGGCGTTTTAACCTGAAGGGATTTGCGTGCCGTAATCACACCTCCAGTGATATAAACACGAAAGTAAGGGTCATCCTTCGAGGTATTTTAAGTGCTAACTTCCACTTGTGTATTCGTAATAAACAGTAAGAACATCTCCGAAAATATCTTCGTGATGGTCCTTACAAGTCATGAGGTATCTGCTGTTAGGTGGCCCACAGGGTGAGAAGTTCCCCACAGCTTGTGGGCACCTGCTTTGCTAATTAGTTCATACTCATTCACATCACACGTTTTGCAACTTCGGTCTAAAAGAAAATATTTGACTAGAATCGACTTTCTCCGGCATTCCGGTACAGCGGTGCTGTGTTTCCTAAAACCGCGGTTGTAAGAACTGTGTGATTTAGATAATAATTTGAATAAAATAATTTAATTCACAGTTTAAATAAATTTAACTATTAATTGCGAGCTTATACATCATAGATGTATTTTTGGTTATTTCGTACCATATATGCTTTAGAGTGGATGCATGTAGACTCCTGACAGCTTAAGCATTTTGTTCTTGCGGAAGTCTTGGTGTTTCATTGCATGTGGCTGTAAATAGAAGCAAAATTGGTAACAAATAGGGCAAAAAATGGGTCTGTGCAGATGTGGTGAGCTGGAGGGTGACCTTGTAGTGACTGAATTTTGGGGGAAGCGAGTAAAACTTTCTTTCTTTTTTAACTTGGAAGGTGTTAATGTGAAATCTTATTGTGGAAGCTCCTGGAGTTATCAGGTTTGATTTGTGTTTAGCCCAAAAAAAAAAACCAAAACAACCCCAAATTTCCACTTGGGAGTGGGAAGTAACATTTCACAATTCCTTTAGTTCTTTTCAATGAATTGAAAGAAGATATTAGGAAAAAAAATGAGATCATATGAGTATGTATTACCTGTACTATATAATTTAAATCCAAGCTATTTTCACTGAATTATAAGAGTGGGAGGAGTTTGTGAGTCACCATGGAATGTAAAATGTCAAAATGACTAATTATACTGTTACGGGGCCGAGGAGATACGGTTAATTCCTGAGTGGCGGAACAGGTCTTTAAGGGCTGTGGTAAGACTATCCCTGATACAAATATAGCTAATACTATTTGGGTATAATTATATTAGTTGTCATGGCACCGTTTAGCAGATTACATCGCACCGATGGGTTGCTTGCATGGGACAGTGCTGGTGGCTTCATGTAGGTAGGAAACATAAAGCTGCATCATGTTTTGCATGTGGAAATTCATCATGCGTTACACCTGATTTTATGTGAATGTAATCAAGATGATAGTTACGATATTTCACTTGTGCCCAAGTTCTGCTGTGTAGCAGATAAGAATTTTTTTAGATCGTAGGAGATACTAAATCATGTCTTGGTTGCCTCCATCACATTTTTTTCAGTAGATCTCCTCCTCTAGTAGTTTTTGAAAAGCTTCACTTGTGATCCACTAGTGCAAAAAGAGTTAATTTCACCTTAATTAATTCTCACAGGAGCGTATGGGCAGGAACTTCGCTGCCAGACCCTCCTCTGCTACTTACCTGTGTCTGGTTTTTAAGGTAAAATAATGTTATTCCTGTGCTCTAAACAATGTGCAGAATTTGTTTTAGTATTTGAGGGGCTTAATTCCCTGTTTTCAAATAGAAATAATTATTATCTGAGCACTTGAGCAGAGCCAGAGCAGCAGGCTGATTTAATTCTGTCAAATGCAACACCTTGCATTTCTTGACAAAGTTTTGTTGATGTATCATTTAATGTGGGTGCTGCTGGACGTCCCATCATTTGCTCGCTTTGTTAAAACTGTAGCATTTCTATAGGCAAAAATTAATCTGTTTATAGTAAGGGTAGTACAGGAAATTATCTGAAATAATGCAACAAAATAATTATCTTACTGATGTTATTTAATTTGGTTAAATTGGTATTGTGCAATTTCATTAACTTTTAAGTGGGGGGGGTGGAAAGAATCTGCGAGTAAAGAGATGCTGTGGTTTATATATGCAAAATATAAATTGCACAAACAGCTGATACATTGAATAGCGTGAACAGCGACCGTGCTTGTAGCTCTGTGAGAAAATACATCACAGTTGTGAACTGTGAAGAGATGCACTTGGTGTAGAGTCCCACCCAAACCTGATAAACAGCGATTTTATTTATTTTTTTATTTCTTTTTGCAAGAGGTGAGCATTTGCTGCACAGTGTTACTACTTCTGTGATACCCGATTCATCCCTTTGCTATGCAAATTTGAAGTATACAAGGACTCGGTACTTTTATTTAAGAAATATGCCTGCAGGCTGTATTGGTAGGCTTTAGGGAGATATCTGGTTTGGTGTGAAATAAATAGTTGTTAAAAGATCACATGAATTGCTGTCTCAGAAGATGAAAAGTGACGCTGCGAGCGTTCTGAGCGCGCCCTCCCGTACCCGGTGAGCGGGTTTGTCACTTGGTTTTGGTTTTTCAGAGAAACCTCGTGGTAAAATCCCAGAGCTGCAGGTTGGGGTGGTGGAGAGGAGAGCGGAGCAGCAACCTGTCACCTCAGAAATGCAAAAATTAGGCCTTAAACTTCAGACACCTCCAGTCCCAACCTCTGGGGGTTTGGCCCTTACTGGGCCTGGTCGAGGGAGTAGTTGCTTTTGCTTAAACATCTATTGTCGGACCATTTGAGTGCTATGGATTATATACCATAATTTAGGTTTACGTACAAGTTGTAGGCATCCAAGTGTGTATATTTTGAGTGAAATGGGAGGAGAAAGCATTTGAGTGAAAGATGCTTTGGTACTTGCTGTTGAAGATCTGTCTTGCTGAAGAAATAAAATGTTTACTTAAAAGCCATTTGCTGCCTGATGCAGGACACACTTTGATATACGATTACAAAATACAATACCAGCTTAATCAAATTTAGGTTGTAAAATAGCTTTTAGGTTAAACCCAGCCCCTTTTTATTCTGTTACTTTAGAAAATGTTGATCAGCTCCTCACTTCAGTAAGAAATTCCCTCTGGGTGCAGTTTTATTTTCCTTTTTCTGTCATCCAGCAGACACAGTGGTTTCTTTTCTGCTACAGAGGAACAACATGTTGTGGAAAAATTCTTTCCTTTTTTATGAATAACTTTATCTTCATTTATCTAACTGTGGTGAGGACTTTTGTACTTCAATATTCTAAACTAAATTAACTTGCTTGTTACCTTTCCATAGATTTCCTCTACTTCTAAGTGTGAATCAGTGCTGAAGTTTAAATGCCCTGAACTTGTGTTTCTTGTGCACACTCAGGTAGTTTCCACTGACATTAATAATCCCCATGCTTGTCTACGTGATGGAGTTGTTATACTGATTTAAATAGAGCTGACCGAAATAAATTGCAGCTCTCTAGGTGGGATGGCAGCAGCTTTTCCTGTGTGTCTCCCCAAAACGTCCTTCCTGGTCTTAAATTTGTCATTTTTAATGCTGTCCTGTTGTTTTCATTGAGAGGGATTAGTCAAGGTAAATCTTAGCTTTTGTAGCATTAACATTAGTTTATATCTGTCATGTTTGTCTCCTAGCTAAACTAAATACCGCTTTTTTTTAACCATCGCAGTTCGTTTAAAAGAATTAGGCCATGTAGAACTTGATACGGTGTCTCCAGTGAGGAAAAAATCACTAACAGATGCATATTTTCAGCATTTTTAAAAAAAAATAATGTTTGCATTTCCTGATTATCACTGCGCACCCATCAGAAGGGTGCAGGAGGACCTGTTTCTGGTGCCGGGGGTGTTGTTTTTTGGAGGGATGGATGGAACCAAAGCCATTGCTTTGCAGGTATCTTAAATGATGGCCTTGCATGGATGCTGGGGAAGTCCCAGGTAATGGCAATTAGGCCTGGAAACCATTAAACTAATTTAGCTGTGGTTCTTTTGATGAGAGCGGTGTCAGAAGAAACAATGCGCTTTGTAAGGTGTTAGCAGCAGATTAAAAAGAATAAATAAATTATAATAGCCATCAGGTGTACGCGGTGTAGCTTCAAGGAGAATGTAGTATGTGGACATGCCAACCGTGACAGGCATCTGTGCCTGAATTTGATTTCATGTGCCTTTTTCCCCACGAAATGTAGCATTATTTTTTTTTTCCTTCGCGTTTCGCATAGAAGCAGACAAATGGAGAAGAAAATCAAATATTTTGTGGGAAGCATATGGAGGAGCCCTCCTAGGCCTGTTTTCATTATGTTTCCAAGCCCTTTGGACAGAGTTCTGAAAAGCAGGATGTCTGGCAGGCTCCGCACTGCGAAGAACGAGGTGCCTGGCTGCTCTTCCTGGGCCTAATGGCAGAGCCTCCTTTGATCAGACGGAGAATTATTTTCTCTAATTCTTCTACAAAAGTTCTTTTAAAGTCATCAGCCGGTCGTTTACGCTCCTCCGCAGCTTTCGTTTTAAAAAAATACGAGTAATTTTATTGAAATGGAAGCACGTCGCCAAACGGCGCGAGTTAAACCTACCTGTATAGCCTGGCCGGTCGGGATCTGCTTTATTGCATTTTTCTGTTACCAAAAAGGTAGTATTTTTATTATTTGTCAAAGAGACAGAGCAGAAGATGGTATCGTACATAAAACCATCATGAATCATACATGTGTGAGAGCTGATCCTTTCTGCTGTGGCTTTTCTTTAGTTACAGGTTTTTCTTTAGCACTTACATACTCAATTCACATGCCTGCCTTCAGATTTTATCTGTTCTGACAAAGAGTACACAGATAATTGCTAAAATAGAAGTTAGCAGGAAATTTGAGGGTCTTTTTTTCCTCCTGTTCCTGAACTTGACAAAATTGTTATAGTACATTTCTATATTCTACTTCTTTTAGATAATTATTTCCTCCTGTATGTAAGTAACGCTATTAACAGCGACGGCGCTTTGAACTGTCATTTCGTACCACTTGAAGTTAATTGCTGGAAAACTGGGGGGTTTTCTTCTCCACATTAACCGGTTTCATTGAAAGTATCGCTCTCTTTACTGAGGATGTCACTGTGAGGTAGGAATAACTACGGTAAACTGAAGAAGGGAGCAATGGAGCCTTTGATCATGCGAAAACGTAAGCATGTGTTGAACTCTACCCCAGCTGCACGGGGCCTTCGCAGCTGGATTTTTCAAAGGTCGGTGGCTGGATGAAGGTTTGAGAAGGTCCTTAGCAGGCTCAGCAATAAAACCCAGATATCCCATCAAGCCAGGGTGCTCGAAGTCTTTGCTCAGACTGCTTAGGCACAAAATGAAGGAGATATTACATATTTTTAGCTTTTAAATTCAAAGAAACGGTTCAATTAAAGGGATTCTTGACAATTTTAAATGCTCTGTTCTTGCAGTGTTTGCTGAATGGTGTGACTTTGATTTTTCTTTCAGACTGGAGAAGAACCTGTCCCATTTACTTGATATTGTTGCAGTTGGAAGCACCAAATGTTATAGTTTATATTTACTGTTCTCAGTAGTTTTCTCTGGAATGATAAGAAAACCAGGCCTGTTATCCTGTAGTATTGTGAGTAGAATAATGAATATATAAGCAGTGATACAGCATGAGGTTGCTTTCAAAATAATTGCAGAGGATGATCGGATTTTTGTGATTTAATGGCTCGCTATCTGCAAAGTCATACAGATTTGTATGAGGGATTTTTCCTGCTATTGGAGGCAGTGAAACACAGAACTTGCAGTAGTTGTTGTGGTTATCCAACAGTATGTAGTTATGGAATACTTGAGTATTACATCATCTTTAGTGTCTGTATTTAATCTAGTGCAACTTTCTAGTTTACGTTGAGGGATGCGACTCCCAAGACTGTCATTTATATTCCTTTACGTTATAAAATGTACTTTATGAAAGACTTCAGGTATTTTTTCTCAAGATTTGGATTCTGTGCAATAGGAAGTCAGGCCGGTATGTCCCAATGTAGCAAGTATCTTCTTGGAATATGTTCTGGGATTATATATAAAGTACAGAAGTATGTTCATTTATTTTGTTAGCGCCAGCAATGCCTTCGTTGTAGGAATTTTTTTTTTTGGAAAAGATTTAGTAAGTTTAATAATGACTATGGAATACTTACAAATGTATCTTTTCTGCAAAGAATTGAAAGAGATTTTTTTTTCCTACTGGCATTTGGAAAGCTGAAAAAAGTGACTACTACAACAGAATTTTATTAATGAATGATTTACACTGGTTCCAGCTGTGACCATGTGATTAGTCCTTCACTAAGCAACAATGGGTATTTTCTTTCTGCTTTTATTTGATTTCCAAGAATGTGTCATCTGTTACATAAACTGCTGCCAGTATACCCCATGTAAACTGGTATTCTTTATTTCCCCGAAGCGTAAGACGAATACCCACCCATATCCTTCTGGAAATACTGTTTTAAATGAATTGGGAATTTTATTGACTATATCTGATTCAGCATGCCAAAAGTCATAAAACTTAAAATATTTATTGAATGCGCTAGGCTGTGGGATGCCTTGTTCCCTGGTAGTGCAAAAGATAGATTATTTTCACTTTTACATTTCTATCTTAATATTTTATTACAGCAATACAATGTGTTATAGAGGTGGACAAGCCTGCAGATTGAAATGTGGATAGTCCAGATTGTTCCTTTCCCTCGACCATATGGTGTAGTTCTAAAAGCCTTTTGTACGCTGTCTGTTCAGTTAATTGTAAACTCGGTCTTTAACGTACCTTAAAAAATGAGCTATATGTGAACTAAAAGTCACCATATCCTCTGGTAAGTAAAGTTTGCTATAATATATCTAAATTTACAGTCCTGGTCTCTTGGTAGATTTTCTATCTGGGCGAATTTGAAAGTCCTTCGCCGTTTCTTGGTAACGGATGTGAGTACGTGCATGCGGAGAGACAGGTTTTTCCATTTCCTCCTCAAGAAACGGGGGGAGATTTGAGTCTATAATGAACATTTCATAATATTTTTGCTTGGCAGGCAGCTCTGCCAGTGGGTGATGTGCAGGAACATCGAAGATTTCTGACAGATGGATGGTAGGACTTCTAATACACCTACACACGTTTCGGCGTCTGATGTTCCCCGTGTTCCTCTGATGCCGGAGAAGCTTCTGCTCACAATTTGATCTGATGTTGCCCAGCGCTGGGCTTTAGAACCAAGTCTCTCTCTGAATTTTCATATGCCACAGAGAGGCTAATTTATTATAGTCCTTGCATAGCGAAGCATTTATTATGGAGGCGAAACAATTTTTTTAATATCTATCTAAAATAGAGTTAAAAACTAATTATTAGAGAGTTTGAGAAGCAATTTTCTGTTGTCTCAAGGTGAGAAGCTATTCGGGACAAGTGACGGTTTTCAATGAAGATTGGGTTGATACGTCTAAAGAGGAAAAAAGGAAAGAGTAGGAGTCTCTCACAGAAACTGCACTTCTGTGGGCCCCAACCTGTTTCTCAGCATTGGAATGGTTGCTTTTTAGTGGTAGGAAGGCTCATGTAATTTGTGGCTTTGGAGATAAAAATTCACTGAAATTAAAGGAGAAAAAAAAAAAGCCGAAACATTTGAATCGAGCACGAAGTAAACGACAATAGTGGAGAGCGAGACTAATGTGCTGTGAGTGGCCTCTCATAATGAAACTTATTGATCTGTACTGAATTTTCAAGGGATTTCGGATATTTCTTTTATCAATAGCTGAATGCGATGGAGTGCATAACCTTAGGGGATATTAGAAAGGAAAAAAATGCGATTTTTTTTTTGCATGCAGTGATTGAATAAAGTAATTTTGACCTTTGTTTAGCGTGCAGAAATGGAGAGAGCTTCAGCAAGTCTTCTCAAAATGGAAACAAGTAATAACCGGTAGCCAATAGCACATCTATTTCTTCCCATTAGACAGTATGCTTATTGTGAAATGGTGTAAAAGTCATCAATTTAAATAGCATGATGTAATCCAACAGCTAAAAGCTGCTGGATAAACCATAGTTTTTCTTTCTTTGGCTTTTTGTGCTCCTCAGCATAAGTGATAAAATGTTTTATTTAGTAGTTTCTTCTAAAACTTCACCTTTTGGAAGGATGGAAAGGGAGCAGACGGGGTTCGTGTGCTGCAGTGATGCTGTGCATAGTGGCCGGTGTATATAGTGAAATGTGCAGCATCTTCTTTCTATTCGCTGCTTTTTTGGCTGCCAAGTGAAATCAGCGGGAGCAAGAAAGTGTCTGTGGGCAGAACTCTTGCTTTTTTGCAATCCAAGTAGTTCAGAAGCTCCAAAACGCAAGAAACCACACGTAATGCTCGAAGAATCCAGCTGTAATTTTGCGAGCTGAAAGAGAAAGCAGTGAGAGAATATTTGCTGCAGCTTCCATATGATGAGAGCAGTTCTCGAGGCCTGAGATTTGCCACTTGCAGAGAATGGATAAAAAACAAAGCTATCTGGTTTTACTGCTCACTGGCAAATGTGGGCCTTACTTCATTAGAGCAGACAGTGCAAACAAGATCTGCTCACTTGAATGGTTTTTTAAAAAAGGCCTAATTTAACTTGTCGTGATAATTCCAAAATATGAGAAATAACAAAGTCATACAAAATAATATTTTCAGTGAAAATGTAACAGTGCTTTGGTAAAAAAAAAAATATTTCATCTACTTGTATTTTAATGGCCATTTCTTTAACGGTGTGCATGTCCACCCCGAAACAGTTATTAACGGTTAATTAGTAAAACAACGGAGTCGGAGACTGTCACTTTTGTAGACTACAGATTTGTTAGATTCGTGAAAATACCCGACACTACTTGGCTACTTTTGAGGATTGCATCTCTTTCGGTAAGTCATAAACACACAAATTCAGCAATTTTGAAAAAGAGGCTGGACTTTCGTGCTTCTTAGACTACTTGAAAGCATCGTTGACGTAGTTTTACCTGTACGGGAGGGTCTGGTTCATAGCGGTACAGGTTTTCCTGGGTTCATGTGAGATGTGCTTAAGGTCCCAACCTGTGGTGCTCACAGAAGAGCACGAGGGCAAAAGATGAGGAGAACACCGAAGATTAAAACACTTGGGCTTAGAGTAGCATGTATAGAGTAAGTGTGGGAGAGTGTGAGTAAACTTAAAGTATTAATGAGGAGGGGCTGGAAAAGAGAGAAAAAGAATGGAAGTTTGGAGAGATTTTGGAAAGAGTGTATGGAGTAGAGTTGATCAAAGATTGAATGACTCTGACCACGTGTTAAACGCTGTTCCTTTTGTCTGATGGGAAGTTGAGCTGTACCAAGCAAGTCTAATGAAAATGAAGAAAATGGGATGAACTGAGCCTTAAGTTCAAATGTGGGGTGGGGAAGAAAATTCAGAGGTGAAGAGGAAAACTTGGGATTTGGTGTGGTAAGATGGAGGAGAAAGAGATTGATTGTAAAGGTGTTTGAGACAATTTGAGTGGAGAATTGCCAGTAAGAGCGGAGATTAGGTGAGCAAAATAAGACAAGGGAGGCGTGAAGCTTTGCTCCTGGAACAGCGAAGTATTGCATTGAAACTGGAAATTTCCTAATGAGGAATGAAGCACGATGGGGAAAGAGAAGAACATTTGAGATCGTAGCCCTAGGAAATAGGAGAGATGGTAGAGATGTCCATATGTAGGAAAAAGTTGGAAGCGAGGGTGGTTTTTCAGCAAGGTGAAAGTCGTCTTGTAAGTCTGTCCTTTGGATCTTTTATTGCATCATTGGAAAAGTTCAAAGAAGAAAAAAGGGTGCTGTAGGTCTAAGGTAAGTACAACAGGAGATAACTAGAAAAGGTGAGAGAATGGGAAACAAAATAGAAGATGTTAAATAACGTAAAGAGGAAATCAGGGGTTCAGGCGTTTGAGAAACAATTCATATGTTTTCAAGAAGTGTGGATATTCCTTTTGAAGATAGAATTCATCAGCTAACCAGATGAAAAATAGATATTAATAGAGGATACAAAGTTTTGTCTCATTTTCAGTTAAAAAAATGAAAGTACAATCTGGGTAAAATATGTATTTGTCTGTATTTTCTTATGAGAGTTCATGCTAATGAAAAATTAACACTGTTGTTCAGGACATTTTTTTACATGTGGCAAAATGGCAAGTAAATTCCTGCTGGTGTAAAATCGAATGTGCGTTGAGGTGGCTGGAAGTAGGACACACAAGTCACTGCTCCTTTCTTCTGCTCTTGGCGTTACTGGAAAACTACTGTTTGAAAACTGTGTAAATCACAATTTTTAATTCAAGTTTTCTCATCTGTGATACAGAGATAACAATACCTACCTACCTCATAGGAGTGTTGTGAGGTTTAATTAATGTTTGTTGAGCTCTTCAGCCTTTTTGGACGAAAGCGGATAAATGAAACCTCTTGTTAACAATGGGAAAATGCCAGGGAGAAGATGTAGAATGATTTTGAGGTTGGAGCGAGGAGATAGAACAGTTACACTTTGTTGTTTAAAGCATATTAAAGAAAAGAAGTTATAGAATTATTAGGTTTATTTATTGAATCCAAGCATTTTCTTACCATTAGCTTGTAATTTGAACATGTACGTAGATCTAGATCATCTGGACTAGATGATCTTTTGGGATCCCTTCCAATCCCTAACATTCTGTGATTCTGTGATCTAGTGTTTTGTTTCAACTGAAGGTGGTTTAGAACTTCGTTGCCTTTGAGAAGTTGAATAATTCATCTACATTCCCTTTTTGCCTCCAGGTGAATTCTTTATAGCCTTTAGAGTCTACTTCTTTATAGTCTACCTACCTATACAAAACCAAACCAAGTGTTTCTCCATCCTCAGACTCTGTATCAAGGTTTCTAGAAGGGCTGAATTGCTTTATTTAGAGACCATAGACTTCGGAATAACATGAGATGTTATATGAAATATATGAAATTCTGCGTTTGTATGAAAATGTGTCTGCAGTATGATTTGAGCAACCCAATAATATGATCAGGAGAAAAAATTTTGAGAAAATTTTGACACAAGTAATTGAGTGAATTAGCGTTGAGTGATAAGAAAATCAGGGGGGATTAGTGTTGCTACACCTTGTTTTTGAAGCTTTTTTTTTCTGATTCAGATAGGAAATAGTCAAAATAACCTTTCTCGTTCCAGTCAAAGGAAATGCTGCGTATATTCACCAGCAAGTTTCTTAGAATCGACTGTGCCTGTAGCTGCAAACTTTACAACCATAGTGGTGTGTCAGCAACATCCCAGGTGTCATTATAAATGTCAGCACTATGTAAGTGGCATTTGTAAATAAGCACAAACATGCGAAATGGTCCGTGTTTGTTACCAACCCTTACGCACCTTCGCTGTGCCGGAGCTTAGTGCTTGGTTGAGTAGCTCATGCGAGTTGAATGTACGCTAAATATCAAGTGGTGTTACACAGCTTGAAAAGAAAAAAGAGCTTTAAAGAAAAAAAGCAGACTTTTTCTTATTTTTTTCCCCCAAGTTAATGCCCAAGAAAACGCTTCCATGAGTGTGAAGAAACCAGCTGTCTCTAGACTCCAGGAAAAGTCATTTATGGATCTCTCTTGTCCACAGTCATTCAGACTTTCAGTGGAAGGCAGAGCGCCGCCGCTCTCGAGAGGAGCTTGAATCAGCTCGCATGAATATTGCCCTCTCCAGGGATATTGGCATGCAAAACAGATTTTGTTCGTCTTCGCGCGTCTTGAATGCACCTCACAAATGGATTCTTAACCGCTTGGAAATGAGCAGGCAGAGTCGGGATTAGGTTCTCTTCAGCGGAAGATGCGTAATCAGTGTAGATAGGTGGCAATAACTCCTTTTCTCCAAGTGTTTGGTACTGTTTAATTTGGGTACCCTGCCGGTGTTGTTTTCCGCTGTACGTATTTAGTAGAGGCGGCTAAACCTGAGCAAGAAACAGCAGCAAGCTGTTGGCATTCCGAACATCCAACATTTTTTTTTCTTCCCCCACTGTTTTCCATCTCTCTTAATTATATTTTATCGCCGATATTCAAACTGGGAGAGTGAAGTGTCTTGCAGGCTATTTTTGCTTGAAACGTGGGGCTAAACCAGTTTCAATGCAGCACCTTCAAGTATCTACATCTGACTGATGTTTGTGGGACCAACCTCTGCTTAAACAGTGATGGGAAGATAGAATTTGAAAAGCTTCAGAAGGATCTCAGTCGTTTACCTTGTAATGAGACAACACCCGTGTAACACCTCTCTTAGATTTGGATCCATTTTATGAAAGCGATTTGGGAAAATCTTAAGTGAAGATAGATTTAATTTTATCTTTATACACAAAGCAGTTGTTTCCTTGCTTTTTCTAAAAATAGCCAAATACAGCAGTGTCCAGAGCATCAGCACAGCAAAAGTGCAGCGTCTTTATTTTCAGCTCTGACTGATAAATGAGGATGCACCAACTTCCCTGGGTCACAGAGTAACTTCCAACGTACCGCCAATAAAACCCACTTAAATAAAGCGAACTTCTGGGGCCTAAATTTTCTTTGCTTGAATTTCTGCAGACTG
This sequence comes from Pampusana beccarii, assembly GCA_013399365.1. Lineage (NCBI taxonomy): Eukaryota > Metazoa > Chordata > Aves > Columbiformes > Columbidae > Pampusana > Pampusana beccarii. The sequence goes on along the minus strand of VWYH01003811.1, from coordinate 1,250,318 downwards.
CTAAGACTTCATTGCTCAGCAGGGTGTATTTGTTACATGGGCTGGAAGAAGGTGCAGCTGCTAAGTTTCTGAAGGTGAAGATGGTTCACAATTTCCCTTTTGTCACCTGGAAGTCAACACTAAGAAACTTCTTTAAAACTACCTGAGGTCACTGGAGTTCTAGTGAAGACAAAAGAAACCCCCTTTTTTTACTTGTTTTTTAATACTTTACCAAGCCATGCAACAGCAAACGTTATGGTAAATAGGCAAGAACTTTTCTTAGTCTTAATGGTTGGTGTGTTTGGGTTGAAAGGCTTCATAGCGGAAGGGTTCATGGTTTCATCTGAGCAAGAGCAAACGCTGCGGATTTGGCAGGAGGCACTGGCAGGTTGGTATTATTTCTAATGAAAAGAGTGTTTTGAGACCTGGTGAGTACCTGGTGTGTTTTCTCGGTGTCTTAAGCTCCACAATTGACTATTCTTTGTAAATTTAAAAAAAGAATGTAATGAAAGATAATACCGAAGGTTTTGGCTGTAGCGTTGCTTTGAATCTGCTTGCACGTGGCAGGGTCTCTGATCTAAGCAATGCCTTTGTTTTAAAGGTGTTTCTAAGCTGCGCACGTGCTGTTCTTCAGGGCTCTTAGAGCTGCTGGTGGTATTGTCAAATTTCCCGATGGCTGGAATAACTGCGTGAGCCTTAAATCTGTGGTACGAGTCAGAACCGATCCTTCACTTGCTGGGGAAACTTGTGGTCTTCGTGTCTTTGAAATGAAGAAGTGGGAATATTAAGCACAGACTTCGCAGGTATGAGGTGTAAAGGGTTTTCCATGTTGGCATTTCTGGCGTTTAATCGTATCAGCGATGTCAGTAAGAGCACCTACTAACAGCCAGCTGTACTTTAATTAGTTAGGATTTCCCAGTAATGGCCTTAAAGTAGTTTTTTGAGCTCTGAACGTTGCAGTGAAGATGGTTTTCTCTGCACCCCCGTAGTCATGGCCATTATAACCCACACTTCATGTTAACGTTTGCAGGAGGAGCACGCTGGGTTCTGCGGGTTTTCTGAAGTGGCTGATGAGTGCCAGCATCATTTTGGTTTTGTTGAACAGGATGTTTGATTTTTGTTAAGAGTTTTTAGGTTTTAGGAGGAAAGTTTTGTGAGCATGGCCAGTTGGCTCAGGCAGAGGAAATGATTTTCAGGCTTCTTTTTTTTTTATTTTGGTGGGGAAGTGATCGTCAAGTGACACTAAAATTGAAATCTTAAGTGAATTTTACTATCTTCATGATTTATAATGAAGTAAAATTAAAAAAAGAACTGTCTTTAACTCTTCTCAGTGGAGACTACAATGCAGAGCTTGTGCTATAGCCAGATTTTGGTGTGTGCCACAACAACAACATTTTTAAAGCGCCGTTTTTCTGATTATGTTGTTTTAGTGGCGCTTTTCTAATACCAGCCATCTGATAATCTTCAAGGAAAAAAAAATTACATCTTGATGTCTTCTTTGCATGTCCTTGCCTTGCTGTTATATGTGGCAGTGCAAAAAAGGGCCACGGTCCTCCCGTGTCTGTTAGAGTCACCTTCAGACATTAATATTTATTCATTTTGCAGTATCCACTTTTCAAACATCAGCTCAGAACCTAAACTTGTTTACAAAATAACCTTCCCAAACAGGTTGTTTTGAGGCGCTTGTATATCGCTTTTATTAATGAAAATAAAAAGAATTTCTAAAATGCTCACCATTTAAATTGACAGATGATACCAGACATCTTTATTTAACTCATGTCAGTATTTTTCAGCTTTCTGCGGTGTGTACCCATAGACACTTGCCAGTGGAGGACATAGACACCTTAACTTTCTCATAGTCGCGCAGTAAAATAAAATACATGAATATGCTTTTTTTTCGTTGCTTTAAGCAAATCCTTGGAAATATTTCGCAGGCTTTGCGGACAACAGAATGGAAAAAACTGGTTAAAGTCATAAGATTTGCTATTCTTGGGTCAGATGAGATATTGGGGGATACTTGGAGAGAGCCATCGGAAAGCACTTTGACAGTACTCCGGAGCCTTTAATATTGCTACAGCCCTTTCAGATTGTTTAGTCAANTTACAAAATAACCTTCCCAAACAGGTTGTTTTGAGGCGCTTGTATATCGCTTTTATTAATGAAAATAAAAAGAATTTCTAAAATGCTCACCATTTAAATTGACAGATGATACCAGACATCTTTATTTAACTCATGTCAGTATTTTTCAGCTTTCTGCGGTGTGTACCCATAGACACTTGCCAGTGGAGGACATAGACACCTTAACTTTCTCATAGTCGCGCAGTAAAATAAAATACATGAATATGCTTTTTTTTCATTGCTTTAAGCAAATCCCTGGAAATATTTTACAGGTTTTGCGGACGACAGAATGGAAAAAACTGGTGAAAATCATAAGATTTGCTATTCTTGGCTCAGATGAGATATTGGGGGATACGTGGAGAGAGCCATCGGAAAGCACTTTGACCGTACTCCGGAGCCTTTAATATTGCTACAGCCCTTTCAGATTGTTTAGTCAAAACTTTATAGGGAAATTAGCTACAGGAAACATGATGCTGCACCACTAAATTAAATGGGCAACTCTCATTGTGCTAGATTTATAAACTGATGTGGGTAACATACCTTCCTGTGTCAAGTTGGAAATAGGATGTAAATACTCTTCAAATGGAAAAATATGTTTAGCGCCATATAAAGTCCTCGTTTGATGTTGTGTGGTGTTTACTATGGAATCTGAGAGCTTTTGAGCAGTTTCTGATGCCGAATGGAGTTAATGAAGTTAATGAAATGTATTTTAGTTCTCATGGATCCATAGCGTGAAGCTTTGGTTGAGGTCCTCCTGACAAGACGAGAGTTGGACAAGTGAAAAACCAAAAATTATTTCATCTGTTGTATTCTATACTTAATAGTTAAAGTTAAGGGCTTTTTGGTACATCCAACTTTGCAACCTTGAAGTTACTTTATGAGTCACAAGACTGTCATATCCAAACTGCTGTAGGGATCTAATACGTAAATGTTGCTGCTTATAAACAAATGAAAACCTGATGATTTATTCTCTTCACTTGGTGAAAGCTTCTGTAGCTTTGCAAAATCCTCATGATTATAATTTTAAATCGCTCGTGTTGCAGGTTTTTAGGTGTATAACGTGGCAGATATGTTTGGCACCCCTTTCGAAGTCCGTTTTCCGTCACGACTGAACCTCACCGACATGTGTTGTGAAGTTCACATATCTGTCCCTCGGTAATACTGCTCCGTGTGGGATTCCTCCCGGATTTCACAGCTGAACTCAATTTGACAGTAAATCTCATCCCATCCTTTTTGTTGACTCAAGGTGTGACTGAAGATGCAGATCCTTTCATCACATATTCAAAGGGATAGTTTCTGACTGCAAAATAAATCTGCCTTGTGCCCACTCAAAAGTTGCTGCCAAACTTCTTGGGCTACCAAGCCTAACGTTTCAATTAATGTTTAAGTTAACTCGTGCAATTCCAGGTTTTGTGCAGGAGAGGAGTGTTTTAAGTGCTAAATCTCAGTTTTCCATGGTATGAGAATGGTTTGCTATTCATCATTTAAGGTTTTACTGTTTCAAATTTGCTGTAGAAAACTAAACCAACTTTTTGATGTAGGAGAGTTCTGTTACCTCATGGAGCAGTTAATGATGGCTTCTACAAACTATAGATTGTCTTTCAAGTAAAATTAGTTAAAATATATGCAAGTCATTTTTTTCAAGTGTGTATATATATATACACACACACATATATATGTTCTTAAACTGGCTAGGAGTGCAGGTTGTAATGCCTACCTTTCTATACAGAAACTGCTCTGAAGCCCAGAATGTGTAGAGCACATTTCTCATCATATTCCTAATAAATTGGAGAAATTTCAAAATGCCAGCCCGTTATTACCAGACTGGTGCTTCTTCTGTAATAGGGAACTAGCAACTAATATGTCTCCTGTCAAGTTTAAAAATAGTGCTACATCTCCCATTACCACACCTATTAGTTCTCTATCCACTTGGAGATATTCTAAATCAAGTATTGTTCATCTATTTAAACCTAATGTAAGCCCTCAAGATCATCAATATTATCAAATTTATAGTAATTGGTACAGTAGTGGAAAAGATGAGTCTTGCAAACTGCCTTGAGCCTTCAAGCCCTGTAAACACAGTCCAAATAAGTTGGATAAAACCGCCATACCATGAAACAACATTGGCAGTCTCTGTTAAAGTAAGTTATGGTTATTCCGGGCTTTTGAATTACACGGCAAATGGGAGCTTATAATTAAGTGTTACATCAGAATAACTAATTTTCTATCAACTACAAATGCTAACCTTGCGTTTTCAGGTTATGCTCTTACAGTAGATCTGTACTGGGCTTTTTGAAAAACCTGTTACTGGCTGAAGAGCTACCCAAAGTAACCTTAGAACTTTTTGCAAATCACAGGATGGTTTGGGTTGAAGGGACCTCAAAGCTCCCCCAGTGCCCCCCCTGCCATGACAGGGACATCTTCACCAGCTCAGGTTGCTCAGAGCCCCGTCCAGCCTGGCCTGGGATGTCTCCAGGGATGGTTCAGCCACCACCTCTCTGGGAACCTGGGCCAGGCTCTCACCACCCTCAGGGCCAACAATTTCTTCCTCATGTCCAGCCTGAATCTCCCCTCCTTTAGTTTAAAACCATCACCCCTTGTCCTGTCGCAACAGGCCCTGCTCAATGTCCAGCCTGAATCTCCCCTCCTTTAGTTTAAAACCATCACCCCTTGTCCTGTCACAACAGGCCCTGCTCAAAAGTCTGTCCCCATCTTTCTTGTAGGCCTCTTTTCAGTACTGAAAGGCCCCTTTTAAGTACTGAAGATAAGGGACTGTTTAATACCTACTGCTCTGCAGCATTCTCGTGTCAACTTCCGTAAATCTATTTGGACTATTAAAGGGTAGAAATGGTGGAAGAAACTGTGGAAGCGTAACCCGGTTTGCTGGCGATGGGTGGTTGGGGCTGTAGTGGTTTTCCTGGCAGATCGTGGCCCCTGGTTCTCCACCGCTCTTTCATCTTTTCCCATTCTCTTTTGGCTTAGAAATCAGGCAGACGTCCTTCTAATTAAATATAAAAAATAATGACTTGGTGAATCTGAACTCGCAAAAATAGTTTACAGGCTTTTGTTTCACTGATAACCCTGTTGTGGACTAAGTAGACCGCTTAGTAGGTCAATTAGAGACATCCAAATCAAGTTGTGTTGTAATTGCTGTTCACAATGTACTGGGAATCGGGAGGTTGGGCAGTGAAATTTCTCTGAAAATACCTCTTTTGAGTGCTGTATTCTGAAGGGGGACATGTGCTTCCCACCGAGGTAACGTGGCTGTGTCTGGTTCTGAGTTAACCATAAATGTGATACACAGATGTTTTTCTCCACTGGAAAAAAAATAAATTGCAATAATTTACTTTATTCAATATAGATTTAGATCTTCAAAGATGTTGATTGAGGATGTCTAGAAGTATAAATGCGAAGTATTTATAACAATCTTGGGCTGTCAGGAAAGAAGGTGAAAATAAATTTGAAGGATTAAATTTTTTTTTGCTTTTCTATAGCTGAACCTCCCCCCCCATTTAATTTACAACAAGAAATAAAAGCCATTACTGACTTTGCATAGATAAAATAATAAAACAATTTAAATACTGAGTTACACACACTCGGCATCTGCATCAACAACTTTTTCACATGGATTTATAGCAATATCGTTTACTTAACATGCACAGGATAATGTGCAGATTTGACACCATGTTATTTTCTAAACATGTGAACTCCAAAAGGAACCATTAGGGTCTCTTGGTTCAGGGTGGCTCTGGATTAATCTTGAAATTGTAACTTTCCCGCTGTTGCGTTTCAGGGTAGAAAGCAGAGATAGAAGAACGGAGCCTGTTGGCCCTCACAGTTTATGTTTCAGTTAAAATCGAAACAATTCTTTAAAAATTCTATTGTTTGCAATTCAGAATGCATCATCTCAAGTGCTGCGGTGCTTCCCGCCTCCGTGGGATGGACACCTGTCCCGTGCTCTGACCTGTGAGCGTTTTGAGGAATGTGATTCTGAGAATGAGGGGGAAAAAGTGCATATTTTAAAGTACATTATAAGGAGTTGGGTTTTCAATATATGCGTATGGCTTAAGATTGAAGTTACTCATTGAAGAGTAACTTAGTCCTTTAGGCAAATGCTTCAAATAAGTGTCATAAATAAGCATTGAAAGGGATTTTGAGGCAGAATTCTCAGATGGGGGGATCCTTACCTGAGACCATTGGGAATTCTGTCATTTTCTCCCATTCAGTCTGGTTTTATTTCTGACTGGGAATTAATTATCAACGTAACGAAGACAGTCTTTGCAAACATGTATGTAGATCATAAGCACAGAAAAATTAAATGTTGTATTTTAGTGTTTAGCAAAACAAAACCAGGCAGCACAATCCCTACTGGTTTCAGTGGTGACTGTTCCGTGTCCTCGATGCCTGCAGGTAACGCTGGTTTTTGGTGTTCTGTAGGTGTTTGCAACTCTCAGGTTGTGTGGATGGGCCAGGCTGTGGTTTACGGGTGTCACCAGTAAATTAATATCAGTGCTGATACAGACATCCAAATAAAGGTGAGGCATTTTGGTTTACCGCATTCTCAAAAGAGGCAGAGAATTTCTTGCTTTTTCCAGTTGATTTCTATCAAAGATCAACGAAGCAGCATTCTCGCCTTGTGCGCTTGTGGAGTTCAGTAATGACAAACCTCGCAGCCGGTACTTTTGGGTGATCTCAATAGGAGCTGAATTTTGGTCAAACTTTAAAAAACGTGTTTGTGTTGAAGGTGCAGCTCCGGGGTTTCGGTGACTCACTGGCGTGAGTGGGAGGGGAACGCAGGCTCTTTCAATCTGGGTCTGTGTGCGTCTACACGCGGCGGCCCCGCTCCGGGTGGGCGCGTGTCCTGGGGCTGGGAGAAAGGTAAAGATCCTATAATAATCCGATGGAAAAAATCCCGTTTTGCCGGATTGTGGAACGTGAAAGGTTTTTTGCATGTATCGGGTATTACGGTGTGTTGATCTGAAGTCATCCATAGGTATATTTGCATCCACAATTTGTACCTGCTGGGTTTTGTAGTCGGTTGAGTTATAAGATGCTGAATCACGTGTGCTCTGGATACAGCGGTGGAATAAATGTCTCATATGTGTGGGACTGTGACCGTTAAAACAATCATTACTGAAACCATACACCTTATTTCCTGTAACTAATAGCAGCTCTCTACCTATGGAATATATTAACAATTATTCCTTTGGTTTTGGATTGTTGCTCAACTATTTTGTTGGACAGATATTTAAACATGAGCTGTAATTTATGTTGTCTGAGTACGTCAATGAGCAGAGCTAATTATGGCTTTCTGATGTGAGCTATGCTGATGTTTGTGAAACCACACTTGTGTTTAAAAGACAGGGTGAATGTATGTTCTTTAATAAATCGTGGAAAATGATGAGTTTTCTCTGCCTAGGTTGGTTAACAAAAAGACTTTAATTGCTGTTCACCTAGAGTTCAAAAAGAAGCCACGATTTCTGTGGCTCGTTGAACAGTTAATTCTTCTGTGCCATTGAAGTAAATTTTTATTTATTACTCTGTGTAGTGCTCAGAATTTCTTTGGAAGGGAAATTATTGGGTCAAACAGCAGTGGCCCATTTAGGGACTCTTTTTCTGCAACGTGCTCACCGTGTGCTGGAGCTGAAGCAAATGACAAAAGCCCCCGATGACCGTGGCTTTGAGAAACAGCACCTAATCACCTACCTGAATTTGTCAGTACTTTAAAATATCTCTGTATTAGTCACGTCATTTTTGACAGTTACCACCTGAGAGGATTTTCTTATTTTCAGACAGCTTCCTATTAATATATATCCTGAAGAATGTGCTGCTAACAGTTGGTACAGGCGGAGTAACACATTTTCAAAGCAATTTTTTGAGAGGAACACCCAGGATTGTTGGCTCCAGAGAGGAAACACTGTAATGGGAAAGGGGAAGCCGTTCTGTTTTTCTAATATTTGTTGTTTTCTTTGAAATGGGGAAAAGAATACCTGGAGTGATTTATATTTAATTGAGGATTGCATTCCATCAGATACGGTGAATGTTCTCAGGCCATTTATCAGCTGTGTCTTTTCCAGGCCTCTGAGGAGTCTGCGGTACATATTTACCTTAACTCGGCTAGGTCAAGGGAAATAAAGCAAAAATAATAGATGTTATTTTTGTACGTGAACAAAACTAGGAGTCATGTGGGTGAAATATGAGGTAAATAAGTGTCCTACCTCCTCTGTGCCTTTTTAAATGCAAGAAATTATTAGTTATATATAATATAATTTCCTTTGCGTTATCAGTGTATCTCTTTAAAACAGAGGATTTATTGGCTTTTTCATTGTTCCAGCTTAGTCAATCCCTGAAGTCAATGAGACATACATTGTGCTCCCATTATTCCTTAGTAGTTTCATGTTTAAGTAGCCTCTTGCTAAGGAAAAAAACCAAACAAAACATGCCACAGTTGCTCCTTATTTAACATATTTTATAAATCCAATTGGATGTATATTTCTGGTGAGGTTCGAGGAGAATATGACACTAGAATCCTACAAGTGCTCCACGACGCATCCACAATTCCAACCCCGTTTCCCAGTGTAAATAGCCAAAGGGAATTCGTTGCACGGCGATGTTTGTGCAATATTTGCATAATGCGCTTTTATCAATAGATCTGAAGGTAGGATAAAGGCAGAATAACCTAAATGTCAGGGTCTTTAAGCAAGAAGGAAACCCGAGAACTGAGAGAGTCTCTTACCGTCAGCACATACAGTCATTCTCTGTCCCCGTGAGGGGCGTACGGTGAAAACTGGTGCAAAATAAAACCGAAGAGCATGTTGTTGATTCAGCTAAACCTGGCGATAAACCGGTTTCAGAACCAGCCTGATGAAGTGCGATTTGATCAGATATTTCGTGAGCGAATTGCTTTATTACTGATACCGCTAATGATTTGTAAATTAACTGCAACTCATTCTCCCTGAGTGACTGACTCAGTGGCATTTACCAACTTTTCACGTATCCCCCCCCTTATTTTTTTTTTTTAGGGGGCTGAATTTGCAAAACGCTTCCTTCTAGTCTTTTGAGTTAAATTTTGGACGACGTTTGATGACAAGCGTAGCATGATTAATTACGAATTGTTCTTTAGGTGAACAGTGCATCTCCTAAAACACAGCTTGTGTTTTTATAGCAGTTATTACCCTGCAGGCTCCAAAAGGGCTTTGGAGTTGAGACTCTGATTTCGGTTACATCATTGTAAATTCAGAAAACGTCAGTGATCTCAAAAGTGTGATGGTTTTTTTTATTTTTTTTATTTTTTGAAATTAGGTCAGTGGAAAAGAGAACTGAATCTGCTTTGCTACCTGAAAAGAAGCAAGCTCCAAAATGGAGTGAAATCTCTGCTTCTACAAGGCAGATCATTTTTCTTTTGAAAGGAACGTATTTGTCCACAAAAATAAATTTATTTGAAACGGTATGGGGGAGTGAATAATAAAGCAAATTATAATATGTACCCAGGCTGGATTAGGGCAAGGAAAGTCAGAGCATGGAATACTTTTGCTGATTAATCTGTAATGACCCAGGAGATCTACATTGCTCTTTCTGTTTGCTCCATGATGGGCCAATGACTCAAAGTGATCTAAAGGCTTCTTATATTTTGTCTTGCAATTAGATTTAGTCAGCGTTTGGGCTGTTATTGCTGGCTAGTTGATCTTTTGATAGCTACAGTGCACTTGGAAGGTGGATTTGTTGGCTTCTTTTCTACTTTCTGATCACAAATCCATACTTTTTTTAACCTGATCTTGAATTTAACTAAATTGCAAGCTTGAGATGATGATTGAGATTTTCTGGAGAGTATGTAGCTCTCTGTTGAATTCTCGCTTTCTGTCAGCAGGGGCTTTGAGAAGATAAGGATTACAGTCTGAAAGCACCAGAAATTACAGGTCAGGAAATGCGCGTACAGTCTTGCGATATACGGCATCAAACGTGACGCTCGAGCAAAGAAGTGTAATGCAGAGTCCTCCCTTTTTAAGGGTATGTAGAGAAGGAAACCATCAGAGAAGCAGTCTCGGGTGGCGAATACCTTTCAGGGTTTTGTTTTCAACTTCTGTCTGTGATGGTTTTGCTCAAAGCATCTGAAAAGCAGCTTTTTCAGTACCCCAAGTCCGTGACTCACGAAAGAGATGAGCAATAGTCACAGGGCTTTCGTCTTTCCCGTCGCGTTGGGCAGCACGTTTTGCATCCTGTTTGCGAGCAGCTCGGGGGTTTCTGAGCTCAGAGCCTCCTTAAGCCTGCGAGACTCTGCTTTTCAAGCCATTTTGGAGTATTTAAAAAAAAAAAAGTCACTTGGATAGGGATCTCAGCTCCCAGGGATGCAGGAGAGTCCTGAGGGATGCTCAGGCTGCTTTCTGGCTTTAACTCACCCAAATTAACATTATTAGCAACTCTTGGGGCTGAAGGTGTGCTTGGATTGTCCTTTGGCTTTATCTGCCACCAGGAAAAGGGGGGAAACCTGTGGAGAAATGAATAAACTACTTCCTAACCTATGGAAGAATGCTGTATTTAAGAGTGTGTGAAGTAAAGCTGCTTTTAAATATCTGACTGAAAAGAGAACAGTAAATTCAAAATACAGTATTCCTTAAGTCGTGCATGTTTTGATTCATTTAAAAATTAAAAATGGTATCTTTTTAATGGTTGAAACTAATAGGTGTGATAATTCTGTCATCAAGTAGCCTTTTCTGAAGTAAACTTATTAGTATAATGTGAAAGATTAATTTAGTAGGAAAAATGTAGACACTGTAAGGCCTTGCAATATGTTTCTTCTTTCTCCAATATCCTTTTCTCAAATGAAAGCGTATTTCTGGAGTAAAATATTTCTCTGCTGTCGTTTTCAGAATCCAGACGGATCTGACGTGCTCGAAAAATGAGCGTTCTTCTCATTGAAGCCTTTTATGGTGGTTCCCACAAACAGCTGATGGATCTTCTCCAGGAAGAGCTGCAAGACGACTGTGTCCTCTGTACCCTCCCTGCCAAGAAGTGGCATTGGAAAGCACGGACTGCTGCGCTTTATTTCATGCAAACGGTGCCAACAAGTACTGATTACAGGTAACCCAGGAACTGAATCGTCTCAAAACTCAAATTACAGGGAGACCTTCAACAGGTCTTGTGAGCTGACTCTTCAGTTATGTGCGTGCAAGTGTCTGTGTGCAAGCAAACGGAGACTTGCCGTGGACAATACAAGTTTTTCTTCTTGCATTGACTTCATTTAGTATAAAATACAGGAAATTACCACCATGCTTTAGAGTTTTAGACTTTGTCTTGCATCGCTAGTCCTTGTAGTCTCCAAGAATGCAAGTATATGGATACCTGTTTGTGTATAGTGCGTATGTTCGTTTTATTTTAAAATGAATGGTGGTAATTCGGTAATACTGAAAGTTTTGAACTGTGCTTCACGGGTTAAGTTGAAAGATGGGATAGACGTGAGCACTGCAAACTTCTTCACTTGCCCTCCGAGGTATCTATTAGCAAGTCTGATTTATCAGTGTAGTACTTGGGCCGACCTGGAGGATTAAGGGAGCAGTTTTATCTTAATTGTGGTCCGGGTCTGTAGCGTGACAGCAACTGTGGATGTCAATTATGCGTTTATGTAAGTGGCAAATTTCTATCAGCTAGAACCTGGCCTGATAAAAGCCGACTATTTAGGTCAACAGATAGCTATCATGTAGCGAGAAGCGGTTACTCCAGAACCAAGCTGTCTTTAAACCCAACAATTTCGCTTGGCCTACCTGACGGGTTGAGATGTGGTGAGGTGATTGTATTGAGCAGCGAGATATCGCGCGGCAGAGCATCACGGTAAATGAGCGCTCGGCTGCCTTTGTACCTTCACGGAGAGAGGCTCTTTGTGCGTGAGGATGTTTTAGCACAAGCAGCTGATTTCAGCAACAAAATGAACTTCAGCAGGACTCTAAGGACACCCAAATAATGTGCTGAGTAGTCACAGTTCAGGACTGAGTCTGGTATTTGTTACCAGGAGCAAGTAGACATAGTTGGCTGGGGAAGGAATATGATTTTTCAAGGGTGGATTTTGTGCTATAGAAGGCTGCGTTTGAACAGTGTTACCCAACACAATGTCTAATCCGTTTTGGAATGCATGCTATATAAACGTACACCTTTTCTGTGCTTGCTTCTGGCTTGCATTTAAAGTAAGCTACCATCCCAAGCCAAACGTTATAATTAATTTTCCCCGGTTTGTCTTGTGCGAGGCATTTAGCGTCGGCTTCCTATTGCTTTCCTTTTGCAACAATTTTGTTTTGGAGGAGTGTATATGACAAAGTGTTATGTAAATTTGTCTTGTATCACAGCCACATCCTCCAACGCATCGCAATGTTATCTGTGTTCCTTCAAGGTCAGCAGCCCAAGCTGTCCAGCACTAACTGTATTAAACTAATCAGACATCACTCATAGACGTACACTTCATTAGTTTAACTTACAGTTACATTGACCTAAGATAACTTAACTCCCATTTGTCAAGTAACCCACATCTTGGGGGAAGGGGGAGGGAATAACTACAAAAAAAACCACACCAAAAACAACCACCCCCCCAAAAAAAACCCCAAAACAACCACCAAAAAACCCACCCTCAACCCAGAAGCTTGAAAATTCACTTGAAGTGAATAAACTTGCAATCTGTCATAGACTTATGTGCAAATATAACCTTTACTGACAGCAAATAAATCTGATCTAACCAATAGAGCATCTTAGAGAGGAAAGCTTTTTCTTTGCTGTTGCCGTTCGGGTTTGATCAGACAGAATGAGATAGTCAAAGTTCACAAAGATGGGATGTTTAAGAAAGGGTATGTACCTTATCCTCATGGGCAGGATAAAATTTTAGGAACAAGGGCTGATGTGACTGGTGAGAGGAAAACTCGTTAGAGGTACCTTCTACTTTACTTGCACATTTTTAATGTTTGTTTTGTAATTGAATGTTTAAAGTATTTTATTAAATTGAAAGTATAAGTGCATCAGGCTACAACCTAACGAGACTGACTACTCTCTCCTATTAGAGGAAACGTTGATTAAAATTAACATTGATTCTTTTATTTCTAGCTTGCTAGTAACTGCTAAATATCAGCTTCCCAAGTAGTAGCTTGTTAAGACAAAATTCTCATTGCAAACTGACAGGAGTGTGTGTTTTGAATTACGCCTTTAAATATTTTAACCTTCTCGTGAGGTCATGAGAAATACTAGATTTGCATTATTTATCATATTGACACTATTTGTAGAATATAAGTTTTCTTTTACAAGCGATTTTCATAGCTGTGACATTTCATAAATACCTTGTTTCTGTTTGTGCATTTAATAATACAGAAAGTTCACAAATACTTTGAGTGCAAACACCTTCGGTAACAGAGCTGCATTACTAAATTTTTATTTTCAGACTGTACTTTGTTTCAAGATGCTGGTATGTATCAGAAATAATACTAATGCTAATAGGTCTGGTATACATCTATACAGCAGTAGTAGATACGTGTTTTGAAAGATACATGCATTTTTAAGTATAAGCTGATTATGAGAAGGAAACAGGTTTGTTAGTTTTCAAATGATGCTCAGTGAGTTAAGGAACATTTTAAAAAGTGCTTTTGAAGCAGAGTATACGGTGCAGAATCGCAGATGCTAAATTCAGATACTCTGCAGTGACCAGAGAGTTTACACGATGAAGTCGCAAATACTTTTATTGCAGAACAGCCGTGTACTCCCTTGGGTAAGAATTAAAGCTGAATCGGTAACAAACAGTGCATCCAGCGTTAATTTTGTGAACCGTGCGGCCGGTATCTTGGTGTGCGATGACACGATGTTCCCATGCAGGAGCGAGGAGATCTACCCAGAATTGTCACAGAGAGGAGATGTCCTCGCTCTTCAAGGGGAACACATGTAGCGATTCCGGAAGGTATCAGAGAGTTAGTATTTTATCCGCAACACTGCAGAGATTTATATTTACTCCCAAATTCAAAAGCTGTTTTCTTTGTTTAGAAAAGGTGTTGCTTTTCTGTTTTCTTGGCTTCATTTATCTCCTTGAAGGAGGACAGGAGCCCTGATGAGTGGGGAAGGTCAGGCTCCCAGTGAGTCCCTCCAATGTCCATAGGGAGAGTTTTTCAAGGTGGCATACTTGGCTAGTAAAACTCACAATGGTCTACGATATTGACGTACAACAGCCACAGAACTGAACGGTTTGAAGAGCTTTCTTAATTGCTATGCAGAGACGCACATGATTTTTTCCTTAATTGGCAAGAAGGCGTCTGTACGGACGTCGTGTTCGGACAGGGAGTTTCATCCTTGTGGTGGCAATTTCTGAATTGGAGCACTTGAAAGGTACTGAAAAAGGGTGGGATTACACAAGTTTTTTCAATGATTATGGAGTTTTGTTGTCAGTTGAAGGAATATTATCATCTTTGTTCTGTAAATTAGGAAGGTCCAGCAGAGACAAGGCCTGAGGTTGCTGGGGGCCTGCAGAGCTGCGGCCTTGTCTGCTTTGTCTGCCAACATGCTTCAGGCACCTTAAACTCTTCAATAAATGTCTGATCTTGTCTAAAGTTGTTTTCCATAGCACACAGTGACTATTCAAGAATTCTAGAAAGCACGTAACAAAAAAGAATTTTTTTAGCCTTTTTTTTCCTCTCCCCTTAATTCAAGAAAAATTCTCAAATTTGAAAACGCTGAAGAATTTAATGGAGGGAAAAAAAAAAAAAGGTTGCTTTTGCTTTTTCTGTAATTCTATTCTTTATTACCATAAGCAATCTTTTACATTTCAAATAATAAAACAGTTGATATGACACACTAGACGAAAGTATTTTGTATTTTAGGGACTGTCCTCTGCGGAAAGTAATTCAAAACCAAAAAAGTTTGTAGTGTTAGACTTAGATCTTAAAAATGGAGAGACTAAATGTAGCGTAGCTTCCAGTTTGTTTTAATAGCCCGGCTAGATGATTTTAAATATATATATATAAATATCATGTGTAACATTCAGTACTGCCCCCCAGGTAGCTGTTCATATGAATAAAGATTTTATTTGTAACAGACTCGAGCCCTGAAATACCCCTAGGGTAAATGCTAGCATATATATAACCCTTGATATTTGACAACTATATTTTAAAGACAAACTCTGTGCTTTTTACATTTTATGAAAGAGAAAACAAATCATTGTTTTCAATTAATAGAAATCTGGAAAAAAAACCCAAAACAACCTGAGGGGCATGGTGTTCAGTAATGCATAGTATATTCCAAGAGTATATAATGTAGATGTGTGGATTTTTTTTCTTTTTAATAACCTGTGAAGACTCCTAGGTCTAAGAATGTTTCAGATCTGATGCCTTCATTCTGTTCTATAAGGAGAAAATGTGTTGTTATAGAGTGAATTCTTTACGAACTGATGGACTAGTGTCACCTAAATGTCCTCTTAGAAGTGGTGATCCTGTGAATTTTAATTCCAGTGAGTAATTCAGTGTATAAGTATAAGCAGTCCCACTGAAAACAAAACACAGCTAGCATGTGTGAGCGTTCATAAGCGAGAATACTTGCTGTTTTCTAGATATTTTCTTTAAAAAAAAAAGAATACCTGCAAGTAATGCATCCCGGGGAAGATGTTTGAAGCTGTGAACTGAAGCAAGGCAGGGCAAATTTCAGCCTTTTTGTTAAAGCTGAGCCCATAGATGCCCATTAGTGCTGGGGACATTTCTGTCTTTTTACATCTTTATGTCAAATACTGGAAGTGCGGCTTTGTATAATCTTCATAGGCCCTGAAATTATTTTTCCCTGCATTAGAGGCCTTCCCAGCATTTGGCCCTCTTAAATACTCAGGTAAGAAATAAATAAATTGTATGTGTGAGTAGTGTGTTAGTTAAATAAAAGATGACCATGTACTTACAAATTAACAAAGTAGTTTACCTGATACTACATTTGGGTATTTTTGGCATATTTTATGATTTTTTTTCTGTATATAGGTGAATAAAACTTGAATCTCACTTATAGTAATGACTACAAAGAGTGTGTATTTTGGTGCTATTGCTCAACTTCATGGCATTTGCAGGTGGGACGTGGCTCAGCTTGTTGGAATTGCTGAATAATTTTCTGCCCAGAGCTCTTCTAAGTTTCGCACCATTTCTTTGTTCCTCAGTGTAAGGTTAAGAACTGTGTCTATCTGTGTTTTAGCTCAGATACAGTGCAACGTGCTCCTAAAGAATAGACTGAGTCGTCTTGTGTACTTTGATTAGTCGATATAGGGGGGGTGAAGAAACAATAATAGCCAGGATCCTCTGAAAACAGGGTTCAGGTCTCATCTTTGATTAATAATATTATGTGGGTGTAACTTAATTCTGAAGCTTCACTCATGGATACAAATAGTGACGTCCTTACCTTGCTATAGAGATGTCCAAATGCAGGAATAACAGAAATCTTCCATTTAAAGGGGCACAGGAGGGTGCAGGAGATACTACTTAGTCTAAACTTGCATTTTTAATTTTTTGGCGTTTTTTTAAACAAATAAGTTGAGTTCGCCAAGGTTAGTTCACGCATACCCATTCGTCCTGCCCACGCTTTGCACCCGCTGGTTGGGATCTAGCTTTGCACCGGGGACCAGATGGCCGTCCTAGCGCCGTGTTGAGCCTAAACTAATAAACCCCACCGAGATACGAGACACAGGCACCGTGTACTGAGCTAAAACAACTTGGTGACTTCTGACCAGAGCTGGCTGGTGTCCAGCCAGCTTAAAGTGTAAGCGAAGGGAATATACATCCATATGGAACGGCATGAAGCTCCACCGCTTATCACAGATGATGCCCTCCACTTCTGTAGCCCCGGATAATAGAGGGTGTCCCAGCCTGAATTAACGGGTGTGAAATTCTTTCTGAGGGAGAACTTGGAGACCATCTGATGCTGGAAGTACGTAACGTGGGAACGTACGTGTAAAAACCGGGGTTTTGTGTGATTCGGGGTTACTATCGCCCAAAATCTGTTCTGAAAACTTCTTCTGAAAAGCGTTCTTGTGCAAAGTAAACTTTTAAGGAGGAGCGTATAACCGAATGTATTTGAGAATGATTTTTAGCAGAGCACTGATGTAAAGCAATGGTTTGATAAAGTTAACAAAAGAAAAATGTTGACATTCTAGAATTGATTTTGATTGGAAAGATAGAGTGAATGAGGGTAAAAACATTAAGTGATTCGTTAAAAAAAAAAAATAAAAAAATCTGGTAAAAATTTAACCAAGCTGGTAAAAAAAAAAAAAAAACAAAAAAAAAAATTAAGTAGAATAGTAAAAAAAAAAATAAAATAAAAAAATTAATANATCCAGTAAAAAAATTAAGTAATCCAGTAAAAAAAACTAGGTAAAGTCTATGGGTAAAATAATTTCCTATCGAGGATCACAGCACTGCTGTGGTTTTTGCTGCTCACAAATAGGCTGCTCAAGTTCACTTTCCAGTCTGATGGAGAGAGGCTGCCTGAAAGTTTTCCTGAATCTGGCGAGGGAGGTGGGATCTCCTTTGTTGGGCAGATTAATGACCTCGTTGCCGCCTCACAGAGGGGCCAGAAGCGATGTTCTGGTGCTCCAAGTCCTTGTGCAGTACGGCGATTTAAGAGCAAATGTTGTTATTCTTAACTCTGGCCACATAAAAACTTCGGGGGGGAGGAATCCAATAACAACAACAAACCCCCCTCTTTTCAGAAACAGGACAAATAATTTCCTAAGTAAACTACCTGAAATTTATTCAGGCAGACAGCAATGTGATCTTAAACATTCACTTTGCATTAATCAACTTTGCCTCAGATAAAATGCTGGCAGATGGTAGCTATTCATTTTAAAAGTGACAGGTTTTCTTTACGTTTTTGTGTGGAAACCCCCACATGCCCGCTTCCCTCCAAAAACTTTAGTTGCTTAATTTGTCCAACATGCCTTTTTTTTTTTTTAATACAGTCCCATTATTAGGCAATTTCACAATTTGGGGAGTTGAAAGAGGTTTTTTAGATTAATTTAAATCCAGGCTCTTTGCTTTGAAGTCAGTGGAAGTATATATACGATCTCAAATTTGGCAGAAATAAGATGGGAAGGATGCAAAGGATGCGAGGAGAGGTGCAGGACCTGGGAGGATGCTGGTTGGGACCGGCGGGTGATCTATAGAAAGTGCTAATGTGAAATGGCAGTTGTCCATTTGATGTGTAAAAGATTTGCTGAAATTCCAGAAAAACACTCCGATGAGACAAGGGAAGAACAGCCTGTTTTTTCAAACCCTAGCATGTGTTTTCCTTTATGCTCTCGAATGCCGGGTGAAATCCTTATTTTTCTTTCTAAAATGAATTTTATGAATCACCTGGAGAATCGATATTTACATTGCTGGCAGTAAAATGTAATGAAATTGTACATTATGACTCAGTATTTCTACACTTAGGACTTTAATGAGTATTTTATCTGTCCTTTTAAATGGTTGCTGTGTATTTATTTTATTTCAGATTAGTTATGGATTACATTTCTATTTTCAAATAAATATATACAGTATTATAAAGCATATGATACTTTCTACAATTCATTCTCTTTCTACTCCATAACACTAATTTCATTTTCCAAAGGGAAAGAAACAAAGCTTTTGGTTTGCATGTAATAAAAAGAAAAATCTTCATTTTTTTTTTTCTTTTTCTGTGCTGCTTTTTTCCTAATCTCCTTTTTTTTTATCTAAGAAGTAAATAACACAAATTTTGTAACATACTTGTTTTGCACATGGTTTGGATTTATAGCTTTATATTCTGATGTTATAAATAACTAGCTTTCTTAATGAGGACTCGCAGCTTGGCTGGATTTTGTGAATTGATGGATAATGAACAGAAGTTTAAGTTAGGCAAACTCTTTAGTTTATAGTCAACAACAAACCAATAACCCTTACCTGGTTACCTGTAGTTGCATTTAGTCACCTGGTTCGGCCTGAGCGCCCGTACCTGAAAGGGCAGAACCCTGGATTTTTAATCCGTAATCGCTGTAGAAAATGTGCTCAAGGGTATTTTCTGGTTTTACCCCTTTGATTCTCCTGGGATTACAGCTGTATACAGAATTTCAACATGCGTGTAATACCTCTTAAGAAGCAGCACAACTTCTTGGGTTGTGGAGAGGTGGTAGAACGAAGTGATGCTCCTTGTCCAACGTCCACACAACACGTTATTTCGGGGAGTTTTATTTCAGACTGGGTGTAGACTGATTCTTAAGGACTGAATTTCCTCAAGATGAGGCTGGAGTCCATTAACTGCTCTCCATTAGCATCATCTCCTGGTGCAGTTTCATCTGGAGGGATCCAGTTCATCGTCTTGGAGACCGGTCTGGTGTGAGCTGGGGCATACTGGGTGAGGAGGGTTGTGAGAGTCGCTTCGACAATGCTCTTCTGTATCAAACTGAAATGCTAATCTAAATGGACCCATAAAGTACTTGATTTTGTGTTTTATGGTGTAATTTCTTCCCTAAACATACAAACATCCAGGTAGGCTCTAGCTGGATTATAATCTATATGCCAAGTTATGGTGTGATGGAAAGCGTTTAATTTAAATGGACTTCTGACTCCCCCCAAACCACAGTTTGATCAATTTATTTATTCTTTCTCCTCTTCCCTCTTACACTACTCAGCCCAAGTATCTCAGGAACGAGACCTGTTATTGATATGCTTTGAATCATTAAGAAGGTTAATTTATCCTCTCTTGGAAAAAAAAAAAAATTGACAATCTATGTGAATTTTGTCTATTAGTTTGGATATCTTTGACAAATATGAAGGAACCAAAAGGTTTTTTTTGTTTCTCATCTTTCTATAATGAAGATTTCTGCAATCTCCTGGTTCACTTGGATGGTGTTTTCATTTCTTGTCTCTGTCCTTCGTCCTTGTCTTTTCCTCCCTCCCTCCTGCACATACATTCTGATGGTCCAGTGGACACCATCATTTTAAAGAATGCTTTTCATTTCAAAGCACTTTTAAAAAATTATTGTATATGTTTATAACCTTACCTATTTGTTCCTATTTTTTTGTTTTAGCTCTCTTAATTTCCATTTAACTTGTACACTGGAGCTTATATTTCTGTCTAATAGCAGCGTGAAGAAAGAGTGAAGGAAACAGGAGCGGACACAACATCAAAAGCAAATATGTGATTTTCTTTTGCAGAAGAATTTGCGCCTGTTTTACAGTATTGTTTCTAATAGTTATTATGAGGAAAGGTGTACCTAGAGTGGGCCTCTCTCACCTGTTTTCCCTGATGTCACTGCTTAAATTGTTTAATGATTTATCAAAAAGTTTTTTAAATGTTGTAAATTATTGTAAGTAAAACAATAGAAAATTTACTTCAACTTTGTTTTTTGTTGCAGTTAAGTGGTGTTCCTACTGTGAGTTTTTTAAACTTGTGTTTTCTTTAAGAGTGATGGTATATTTTTTTAACATAACATTCTGCATACAATGAAGATGTTTGTCTATTTGGAATATGGGCAAATCTTAATGGAATTAAGTATTCCGTAATAACATGAAAATTTTGAATGCATATAGTACTATGTATATTATATATGGAGAAATTTAAAAAAAATTGAAGAGGAGTAATTTGAGAACATCTGCAATTTTTTATTTATGTAAGAGAATATCCCATTTTTAATTAAAGATGGAATTTAAGAATGATAAATGGGCCCATTATCTAGTAGCAGTTAGTTTGGAGGCATTTTTTTCCCTACTGTTCTGCAGATAGCTGCAGGTTTGACAGTGCCTTTGGCTTTTGTGAGCAAAATGCATTTCCTCCTTGTGACAGAATAGTTGTAACTCACTAAACATGGAACAGTTACCGTGCAGAGACATCTCTATGTTTAAGCCCTGAGGAACAGAATTACTTTAAACTGTGCATATGGAGAAATTTCCTGATAATCAATTTTATTAAAAACGTAGCAGCTAAAAATTCTATATGCCAAATGAATTTGGAGAAATAGTGGTGAGGATACGAAACTTAGGCAAGAAGAGGAGAGGAATTTTGGGGGAAATTGTAGTGAAGTAGTTAATATTTTACTTTATTTTTTTTTAGAGTGAAATGATTCCTAAATTAACTTCGAAGGAGAATTTCTCTTGGTGTAGCTATACTGTAATAAATTGTAGATGAGCCAAAATAAGATGTTCTTTCTGAAGGAAGCGTGCTACATCGTACCGCTCGCAGTGCCAGACGTAGCTTCTGTCTGCCTTGTAGCCATTGACAAAAAAAGGAACGTGTGCTTTAGGCCTGGTTTACTTCAGGGATGTCCACTTCATCCTAACACAGGCTGATGCTCACGTTGGAGGTTAATACATGGATGGAGAGGAGTGAAGGTTTTAATCAGATTGCATAGGTTCTCTAAAAACAGCCTGTTTTGCCATATGTGACAAGTTTGTGAGGCTTTTTGGTCTTCGGTAGTAGGCAGACCTTTTCCTTGTTAGTTCTTTTTTTCTTTTTTTGACTTTAGCCCTTAAATTACTTCTTCATGCTATCCTCACCCTAGATTACAGTTGGTTCTGAATTATTGTTACATCTGCAAGTCTTATCTGTGTGGTCTTGAGATATCAGTCAAGAGGCCTATATGGAAGAGGCCTTGGTTACAGAGCCCTCATAGCTGTCTGCTCTACACTCTTGTGTTACCATCTACTCAACACAAGTCATGCTTGCTCAAGTGAGGTTTAATGCCCACCTTGAAAAAGATCTTGTGGCCCCAAACTAGTTTGGAATCAGATTTCAGTGTTTTCCATGGCTGTTGAAGCATTTGGGTCTGAAGTGCATTAAGCCCACATCTCAGGTCTTGCCCAAGAAGATTGAAGCTCTCTAGGCAGAGGGAGAAGTTAAAGAACGGGAAAAACAGAGTCTAGTGTAAATATTCAAAATTGCATCACGATTTAGAAATTATAAAACCTATGTTTTCTGCCATTTCTTTTTAACACGAAGCAGAGAACCTGGAGAGTGGTCTTACACTGAATTAATACTCAATCTGGTGTAAATAGACTGAAAAATACTTCTATATATTTTTGGATGTCAATACAGAAAAAATCTAGTTTTTCACATGCCATGGTATGTTATGAGTGGAGTATACATTCAGTATTAAAAAGTAGGCGTCTATGCTTTTAAAATACGGTTTTCCGATGTGAACAGTTGTTTGAAGGTCGTTGACATGGTGGTTGCACGGGGTCTCTGGGCTTCAGACATGTCTGAGGAAAATATTTATGGTGTCTCTATACTTCCCGTCATTAGCAGGCATTTTTCAAAGGGCTGTTCTTAGATTGTGTTTTGCAGGTGGCTCTTAAGGTTTCTTAGATACCCATTAGAAATAAGTGAAGGGTATAATAGTTTTCCTGTGCCTTCAAGAGGTTCGTTGGTGGGTGATGAGACCAATGTGTTCAGAGCGTGGATGGAGATGGTACATCTGAGTGAGTGGGGTGAATGAGTTGGTGGCAGGGAGGGAGTTTGAGATACTTCTGTGCTTCCTGCGTTTTTTTGAGTGGTATAAAGGATATTTCAGCTGTTGAGATGAAGCTCAGCAGCTGCTCTGTGAACTCCTCTAACAAGAAAGGGGCCTGAATTTTCTTTATCTTGAGCATCTGCCTCTCGCCACAGGTGTTGCTGGGGCTCTGCATTTCTCTTAGCCAGCAGTCTTTGAGTGACATGGTCAATATATAGTAATAATGAGAATCTTTTTCATCGGGTAAGACTTGGAGATAATATTGTCACCTATATAATTGCTGGGTACATACTAAGCCTCCGAATCATGAAGAGGAAGGTATAAAAACCGTGCGTGCAAAGCAAATGCTTCATAGTGGTGAAAAACAACTACGCATCCATGCTCTGGGCTGTTAGAGGATCACTCTGGTATTATATTTGCCTTCCTATTATCTCTAGCTCACTTTTCCACAGTGTATTTTGGTCCATACGTATATATATACACTTTATTTTTCCTCCCAATACATGCTGTGGAATTTCGAACTGTGACTTCGTTAACTCTTGCATGTAATATCTTTAATTTTCTCTTGAAAATACAGAGGGACTTGCAGTGCGAGCGGTGGTGTATGTAAGGTAGAATATTCCATGTTTTTGCAGATTGGCACTATTACACGCCAGAGCAGCCTTCTGACCGTGAAGCCCAACCATGCTTGTTCTATTAGCTGTACTTCAGAAGTATTTGTTCAGTTTTTTCCTCAGATGGATAACCAATATGGAACATTCTGTCCACAGAAGTCTTATTAAAGAGGTTAGAGCATCCTGCTAATTAGGAAAAACTAATTAGGCAGATTGCGCCTGTAACCAGAATTTTATATTTTAATGGATTTTGAAATGTGGTATAGTCGTTTTTCCTATTGTAAAATGCACTTTCCTTTTAAATGTCTGGAAATGGTCTTCTTGAGGAAATGATGTACTGACAGTAAGAAAGCAGTAACATTTTAATTTTTGAATTCATTAAACAAACTGTAGCAGAGTATATGCTATAAAATTGATGAAATCATTAATCCATACTAGCTCCTTACTGTTTTGTTATCTTCCTGTTGGAAGAGTTGGATTAAGCTGATATGAAGAAACATTATAGTTTGTGGTTGTGTTGAAATTAGGCTTAGGTGGTACACAAATCGCACAAATTACTTTTTGGCTACTTGGAGCTAAAATTCACTGACCACTGTTCCGCTGAGTCTTGGGAAGTATTATTGTGTTTAAAGCTGGATCCAACCCATTTGCGAGTGCTCTTGCAGCGTTGATACAGACTTTCGATCTGGAAGGTGAAAAATAAGCCCGTTTTCAGCTGGGGGGACAGACCTGAAGGCAAAACCATGGGGATTGGGTGGGTTTTCATGGTTCGCTTCTCAATTCCTGGTAGGTACAAATGACTGACGCTGAGGCTTTGCCTTTTTTACAATGTGCCATGTGGAAAGCAAGGGATGTTTGTGGCTGAGGATAAAAAGTCTGATTTGAGATACACTTAGAAATATGTGTATTTAAGATAGATTTATCCTTAATGTCTACTTCTGAAGTTGTTGTTTGGTTGTTTTTTTTTTCAGCTGTGCCGTGCTACGAACTTTAATTAGTCTTAACCTTTTTTCAGGCTTGTCATTCTGCATTTTGCAAAATGCTTTGGCTTGCGGAGAAGCCGCGTAGCCGGGAGCTGCGGGCAGTGACCTGCAGTCTGTCTCAGGACCGTCCTCTGAGCTGTAACTCAAGATACAGATGTTGAAATCGGTGAGACGAGGTTGGCGGCCATCTGGAAGGCGGCCATCTGCTCCTTCCTGCAGAAGCACAGAGCGATGCGTCTGGAGGTCCCTGCCCCTTCTTGTCACAACCCGAGTCAAGACGATTCAGAATTGAGTCTTTGAAGGCTGATTTGTGAATGTCGGACTGCCAAGGACTTGGCACTTAGTGATGTAAGGGGCTGGAAAGGGAAAAACGGACAAATACTTCTAGACAAGTAAGATTTAGGAATCAGCTGTATAAAGGGACCTTTTTGCAGCCTTTCCGTACTTAAAAGGGGCCTATAAGAAAGGTGGGGACAGAGTTTTTAGCAGAGCCTGGTGCAATAGGACAAGGGTGATGGTTTTAAACTAAAGGAGAGAGGTTCAGGCTGGACATGAGGAAGAAATTGTTGGCCCTGAGGGTGGTGAGAGCCTGGCCCAGGTTGGGCAGAGAGGTGGTGGCTGAACCATCCCTGGAGACATCCCAGGCCAGGCTGGACGGGGCTCTGAGCAACCTGAGCTGGTGAAGATGTCCCTGTCATGGCAGGGGGGGCACTGGGGGAGCTGGGAAGGTTCATTTCAACCCAAACTATTCTATGAAAAGAACTTAAGTAAAGCACTCAGGCTTAGAATCATATAGCTCAGGTCTAGAAATGTGGAAGAAGAAACCACGGAGCAAAGGGAGTTACAGCTTGCTATGCTGATAGAAGATGGGCAATAATGCCCCATAAGGGCATGGGCCTTGCTAATTATTTTGTTAACTCATGAGGAAATATATCCAGGAAATACGTAGTTTGTACTGCATGAAAGCAGAACTGTGAATTCAGGGGCTGGAGGATGGACTAGTTAGGTCTGGTCCACGTAAAGCCTTCCTACCTCCAGTCTAAGAAGGCTGAAAAGAAGTCAAAAGTTTTTGTGCTGTCAGCCTCCAGCACCATGAGACCTTCTGTATTTGCTGGTGTGTCAGCTCTGGCTTTGGTGACTCAGATTGGAGCTGAGCATCTGTGATGACTTGTAGATTGACTCTTTTCCATGCTCCTGCAGTTTAGTCTTCGGCCTGAAAGCTGGGACTACCCCCAGCCAGACGAGTCTGGGTAGTTAGTGTGATGTCATGTCTCTCAAGCAGTTTATGGAACAGGGATGAAATTTATGGCAATAAATATTTTAGATTGTTTTTGTTTCGCTTCCTAAGGAGAAGAATTTCCTTAGGTGAGAGGTTATTTTGCAAGCGACTCTGCTTTATGATGTATCGATGGTTTTAGTACATAGGAGGCTTCTCTCCCTTCAGTGTCATAGGTTGAAATTGATATTTGCACTTAATGGCTTTGCAGATTCTTGTTTAATTACTGGTCATTCTTCTGAAGTGGGTGACTCGTTTAGCCTTCAGCAATTGGAGGTGTTCTTGGCCCTTCCTATAACTCTACACATACATAGTTTTGCTCCCAAGAGCCAGAAGAACGCTTATTTTTTTCTCTTGCATGTCTCGTTTCCAAGGATAATATGGGGAAAGGGATCTGAGAGGGGTATGAAATGAGAAAAGGGGGATTGTGAACAAATTTGCATCGGTCCAGGTGGTTGTTGGTGCACATGTGAACTCTGCCCATTCAGTTCTTGCCTGGCAGGACATGCTTGGCTCTGTCTTTTGGGCTGTTCTTAATATTATTACTGCTCTTATTAATACTGTTGCTGCTATTGTTAATACATTAATAGATTATGGATGTATTATCTAGAAGTCTGTACTTCTACATCGATGTTTCAAATTAGGAGGCTATTTAATTCTGACGGTAGGATAGCATTTCAGATGATACAAGGTATGTTGTTTTGGTGGTATTTGGTGTTTATTGAGAAATCTGTATTTAAAAAAACCATCATTTCTTTTTGATTGCCAACGTATTTGGGGTGAAAAGTGACTTCTCTTCCTTGTGCCCTGGCTCTACCCCCGCACCTTCTGGATTTTTCATGCCGTGGCCTTGCTGCAGACTTGGGGAGCCAGGGAAGGGGCCTGAGAGGGAAGGCAAAATTGCCCCCACTTCAGGATTTTGGAATTTGTCTCGTTAGCTGATTCCTGATGTTGCACTGGGGCTTTTTAAGAGCATTTGCAGTGATCTTCAGGCACAACTTGCAGACCACTTCGCAAATGATTCCAGGTTAGATCGTCTTGGCTTTCCACACCCCTTAAATTTCTATGTTTTCCCATGTTCTTTTAAACCATTTCTGGTTTAACTTTCACTGTCTTTTCTTCCTGATATTTCAGGCTGTGACATTGCACGTGTCCTGGTAGCGGCCCATTGCAGAAATACCGGCTTTGAATTCACCAGCAGACAGGCATTTTTATATCAAGAGACAGCACTCGGTCTTGTTGCGTTGAGATCTAAATAAATTTGCATTGATCTCAATAAATGTGGATGTTTTGAACCTTGACTTTCTAATGCTTCACAGTCGGGTGGTTTTTTTTCCCCCCTGCTTTGTCAAGTAGGATGACTGTAGTAAGACCATGAGCTGATTACTCCCTGTATTAGATAATCATTTCTTAATGTGGGAGGGATATTAAGAAGAAAAGATGTGAGCGCTCTTGGAAGACTATGGAATAAGGCTTAAGCAATCCTTGTAAATAAGATGCACGTTCCCTTTTGTGCTGAGTCAGATACAGCTTAGCTCTTGCAGGACGAATACGCCAACAGCCAGGGCAAAAGTCAAGAACGTCTTAGAAAACATTTGCAGAACGTATGGTGACTCTTCTATCTTTAAAAATCGCCATTACTCCTGTGATGCGTTGTCACCCGTGGATTTGAGGTGGAGTTTGGTTAAAGGCCAGGCCTGGTTCTGTCTAGAAGTGTCTCTGTGAAGCACCTCTTTGTTTCCTCACCTCACGTGTTTGTCTTCATGATGTGCGGGTGGCAAATAATTCTGAGTTTGACTTGGAAAAACCTGAGGGTGTTTTGAGTATCTACGGGAGGCAAAGGGTGAAGGGGCTGTTGGGGTGATGAGCAGGAGCTGAGGAGGGTGGTTGGGTGTCCTTCTGCTGGAAAGCCAGCGCATCAACGGGCAATGAAATTGGGTTCTTCAGGGAAACCTGGATTATCTTTAGAAATGGAATGCCTCTTTTTCAATGAAAAGACACTTAATTTGACTGACTGTTTCTTTTTCTCCACCAATGATATTTGAAAAAGAAACCAAGGGGGTTTGGGGATGGTTTGTTGAAGTGTCTTCCATAATGTGAAAATAGGGTTTTATTAATTGGAGTTAGCCTTGTAAGATGGGATGTAGTGAAAATAGGTTTTTTGGTGTTTATTTTTGGTTTGGCTGGGATTTTTTTATAAAAGCTTTTTCTGGTGTATGTAACTAAATGCACGACAAGATGCTGCAAATCTAGTTTGTACTTTATGAAGTGCTCTAGAGTTACGATGATCCAAGGGATGGTTGTGAGAGGGATGGCAATAGTAGGAAGAATAGTAATGATGACTTCATTCTTTGTTTTTTTCCTAGAGTGCTAAATTTTATTTGTGTAAACTTTTCAGAAGATTGAAGTTGATCTGCAATAGTATATTATCAACAGTTTTGTTCTTCTGATTTCAGTCAGTAGACTTTAACAACTCTCCTGTCACTCCCAGCAGCTTTTAATAGAAACCTTTCCCCCCACTTAAACATTTTTAAGATGTTTTAATTACGGAAGTCCTCAAAATTTGGATTATTTTTTTTCCCCTGTGATGCCGTATGAATACGTGTTTTACCTGAGTGGCACTTGCCCATTTTGGATTATTTTCTGCCTCTGAATATGATGTGATTTCTTGTTCAAGTGAATGACAAGATGATGTATGACACACTTGAGATGGTATTGAGCAGAGCGTAGTTGGAGAATTGCAGTGATAATTTTCTTTTTTCCATCTCAAACTTACACCCCATGGAGCAAAAACACAAAAAAGGGGGCAAAACCGCAACAAAAATAACCAAGAAAAACAAACACAAACAACAAAAAGAAACAACAAAACGATAACGGGCAACTGAAGAAAAGCATGAGGGGAAACCTTGAAAAATTACAGGGAAATTTCCATAACAGATACACTCGTAATGCTGGTTTAATAATGATTTCCTGTCATGAAGTATTTTTATCATTTGCCGGCTCTCTGACGTGGCGTTCTATTTAACATTTTTGAGAGCCGTGTTTTAATCAGATTAAGCTCGAGGAAACCGATAGGTATCTGTTTGGCTCACGACTTCTGCTTCTGTTTCTCATTTAGTCACAAGACCATTGTTGCTGGAATCTTTTAAAACCCATTTTGCTTCCACTTGCAGCCGCTCACGGTGTGCGAGCCCGGAGGTTTCGTGCCAGGGATTTTCATGATATACGTGCATTATGGAATTATTTTGCAAATCGAAGAAGACTGAGACAAACTGTGCCTTTTCCTCATGTGATTAAATAGCTAAAAATAGCTGTCTATTTTTAGTTTCAAGCGTAGTAATGTTCCTTAGGAACAAAGTGTGCTAGGAAAGGCTGATCATGAATAGCGCTACTTATGTAAAACAAAAATGCTTAATAAACCCATGGACGTTCTTGCAGCATTTTATATACTGAGCAACAGTACTCATGCTTCCCATACAAGAGATATCCTGAAAATACAGTATAAATACGTGTATTTGTAGCTTCGATAGTTTTGTGTTCTTTGGTCCTTTTATTTAAAGACAGCAGAAAAGTTTGTAGGCAAAATTCTTCGTTATGTTTGCCGATATCGTGCCTGTCCTGCCAATTTGGGAATGTCAATAATTATTATTATTTGAGATATTGGGATTATTTGGGGTTATTTTTTGGGATATTAGTGAATTTAGCACCTCATTCAATGGTCTCAGCGTCTTGGAGCGTGGGGGAGGACCAGCAAACCGGGCTTTTAAATAGCTCCGTCTTTACATGCTTACGTAATTTCCAGAGCAAGAAGCGTGTATTAAGTTTCTAATGACCTCTTTTGTCTAGTGCAAATACGGAGTTTGCCCACACAGTAGAGCCGATATTCAACAGCTCGGTTTGTATGGTATCTTCCTTCAGCGGATTATTTATTTGGTTGTCGTGCCAGCAAACTGCGAGCCTCGGAATTAATAAAGGTTATTAGTTACTTTCCATAATAAAATTAGCTGACCTTTAAATAGGAGCATTATACAGGGGATCTCTAAGTGGAAAAATGACAGAGCGCATTTTTAATACGGTAGCCGTTTCGATTACTAAATTTTACAGTCACAATATAGAAAGTACGTGTTGTGATTAAATGTTTCTCTTGACCGCGTATTTGCAGACAACAATGGAATTTTTTGTGTTCGAGACAGAATTTAACCCCTCGGGTTACAGTTTCCGCCACTTCTTATATTCGGTTACACTTGAACAATACAGAAAAATGAAGACGCAACTTCGTTTGCTGAAAACGAGCGGCCTTTGGAAGCGGCGTTTTCTGTGGTTTTTATTAAGCCTGATGATGTGCGGATTCCGTGAGCGCTCGAAGAGGCTGTCTTGGGTCTCTCTTGGGGATACGTGATGTACGCCCCGTGCTGGGCACACGCAGTTCGCTGGATCCCCGCGCTATTATTTATTAATCCGAATTCATTAATCCGAATTTATCGACCGTTTTAAAAGAGCGCCTCGCCGTAAAATACAATATTGCACGTGAAATTTCTGCACGCACCTTTTGTTCTTAGGTTGGAAACGGGATACACCTCGTTTCCAGACTAGCTATTAAAGCGAAATTTCATCTTTTTTCTTGCACCGTCGCAGAGTTTGTGCTAGATAACAACATTATTAATTTTGCCATTATCTAGAAAAGATCCTATAAAGGCTCTAATGCAAACTCTGTGTTTTTATTGTTATTTTTGAAACTTTGATAATACATGCAATGATTGTATTGTGGCTTGGATTTCAGCTGAACTCCAGCAGCACAAGCAAGTCTGTAGTTTTTTCAGCTTTTGACTGGGTCTTATAACATTTGTTGAAATCCTTACAAGATATTCATCTATTTGTAGCATCATATAGGTCTGTCTCCCCATCTGTCTCTGTTTTTCATGACAACGAGGCTCTGGTACATTTTTTTTTTCCCACTTTAGTACTTATTCATTGAAGCCCACTGTAATGCTGTTTCTGTCATAGTTATTTGTCCAACAGCTTTTATTGATCATTTGTGATAAAATAAAAGATTTCTTCGCAGAGCAAATTTTAACCAGCAATGAGTGAATTCGGTTTAATTAGATTTAGTTTTATATGGTAGGAAAACTAATGTAATGAGAAGCCTTTTATGTACTATTAAATAAATAGCGTAATGTGGTGCCAAAATCTAAGGAACATAGAAAAAAATGTTCTTGCCGAGTTATTTTCTGCTCGGCCATATTTATTAATGAATTCATACAACTTTGATATTTTAAAAGGTTCAGATTCTCTCCAAATAAATCCCGATTTAACAGGATATCCCTGAGACTTTCCCCACCCCCCCCTCCAGTATTGGCAGCCTGACTAAAACAGTCTCATCTGGTTTAACTAAAAATCTTTGCATTACTTGGCGGTGGTTTCTTTTGTACGCGGTGCTTCGAGCTCATTGAAGCTCCAACGGTCCAGGAAATGCAAATCATGCAAATCATCCTCGCGCTGACGATGTACAGTGGCGTGATGGAGCCGCGGTACGTATGGCTCGTGGGCCGACCACATGAAAGAAAGCGTTTAAAGACCAGATGAGCCCAAGCTGGGTTAAGTTAGACTTATGTGTGAGCTTCAAAGCTTAGAGAATAGCATCCCTTTTTAAAAATAAATTTATTTTATTAATAACACCTGCGCCGCCGAGTTCTTAAACGGTGAGAACATGTAGAGATGGACGTTACGTTAAATGTATTTAAATCAGAAGGGCAAAGTTGTGATTATTTTTTTTGGTGGAAATTCAGGTGGAAGTAGACGGCGCTGCAAAAAAAAGCCCAGTTTGTGTTTGTTGCACGTAAAAGCCCAACTCTTCTCTGCCTTTCAGGTAAAAAGGAAAATAAATGGAAGATAAAAGGGGATTTAGTCAGTGCAGAGGGTTAAGAACAGGCTTTCTGTAAGTGCTTGTGAGTGGAGAGAAGAGGGAGGTTGAGTGCTCGCTGCTGCAAATTTCTCGGTAACTCGGAAAAAAAAAATCCTTTTTTTTTAATTTTCAATACTTCTGAAGAACTCATTCGATAGTTTTGGGGCTGTGTCCTTTCAGTAAAGCTGAGCCCTCGCTGCCTTGGGTAACTCTGAACCTCAACGGTGATGTGGTTGGGATTGCAGCTGGGGGGCAACCCCAAAATTCATCCGACGACTTGTGCGAGATGGACGTGCAAAAACCACCTGTAAAACTTGAGTAAGGTCATGGGTAAGAATCACTAATAGAATAACAAGCGTTTTTCATATGAAGCTTGCAATAAGAAAGCAACGCATAGTATATTTTGAAAGCCATTATTGTCTCTTGCCATGGGTGATACTCAACATGGGTGGCTCTCTTGCTTCTAGTAGGAGTCTTATTTCTAAGGAGGTTGTTTGTTTTTTTTACAGCCCTCATTCGCTTTTCTTTGGTGTTTTGATGTTTTTAAAAGTTGAGATTCATTCCAATAATGTAACGTGACACAAAGCTGGAAAATGTCAATCTTGAGCCGTTTCTGTGTAATCTTGTTTAATTTTTCCTTGAAACAGTAGCCCTAAGGAGGTTGACGGTGGGACCGGTCAGGATGCTGCACTGTATCACCCTGATGGATGTAATTTTGGCTTTGATATTCTTTACTAGTTCACTGCTCCTCCTTTTTTTGTACTTTCTACTACTATCTGTAGTGATTTATCCAAACACAAGAGCGAGGAGGGAGGAAGAAATTAAGTTTTTATACTTTATCTACTGATTTTTTTTCTTTCCCATCAAGTCAATCCACAGGTTCTGTGTCAGAAAGAGGGAGATTTCACATATATATATATATATATGAAATATATAATATATAAAAATAAATAAATATATAAAAATAAATATATATGGGAATATATATATTTGAATATATATATAAATATATATATATTTGAAAAACACTACATTTCTTTCTTTAATATCATATATGAAGTCAAGAGGAGCTTGTGGAGGAGGTTGGGTTCAGTTGATGCCAGAATAGTTAAGTTCCTTCCTTCTATGTGGTTTGTTTGTTTGTTCATCTCTTAAGAAAAGAAATAAAGGTGAATTGAAGGGATGGCATCCTGAAAATCACCACAAGATACTGGGGAAAGGGACATACAAAATAAATACTGGTTTCCTGAGCCAGTTTGTAGAGTCATCCATTATGGGGGATATTAATGAGACTTATTCTGGGCATTCGTTTATATGTCCAGCACATACTTAGTATTTTAGTAGAAGCAGGAATTCAAATCATAGATAGTATTAAATTATCTTTTCTGCTCAGTCCAAGGAATGCCAAGATGCAGGAGCGCACAGAGAAAGCAGAAAAGAAATTTTACTACTGCTATCTATAATAATTTAATGTAATTTAATGTCCATTTCTGTGTTTGACAGGAAGTAAAGATTACTCAAATATTTGTCCCTGCGAACACAGGGCTGTATAAAGATCTTTGAATTCTAAAGCTAATTTGTTTCTTCCAACAACGTATAGAGATATATACAGAAAATGAATCCCATATGATTGTACAGCTACCAGTGCTCCAGAACTTTTTTGGGAATAATTTCCAAAGAACATCGCAGGTCATCTTGACAAACAGCTTGAGTAAAGTTTCCTTTTCTGGAGCCCTGGAAGGTTTTACGTGTAGTCCAAGGGCATCGCTGGAAAAAATGGGTTTGTTTGGAGACTTTGACCCAAACTGTTTCCCTTTGCTCAGTTTTTTCAGGTATGAAATCCTGTCACCCAGCCACCTCAAATGGATTTTTTACCATTCTGTGCAGATTGATGCACAATCTTTGCCCAAGAACAAATTAACTTAAGTATGTGTCATATATCTGGGTGCATGCATGTACACAAGCATGCGTGTGTATATGTGTACTATCTGTGCCTGAAAATATATCTAAAAATAATGGATCGCCATATACAGTCTCAGAAAGATAGTATTTTATTTGGGGACATCTGTCAGGTATTGCGGTGAGCAGGGTCCGTAAGTGTATAAACACTGATGTGATTAAATAGGAGCTGATTAAATCACTAGGTTGTGATACTTAACATCAGCTCTGGCCTGGGCTCCTGATAAGGACTCGATAAAAAAAAAGAATTCAGCCTCAGTTTCTTAACTTAATTAATAGGAAGAATCTAGTATATTATTCAGAATTTTTCCATCCAACTGCAACCCCTGAGCTGTGTATTTCTGCTGCGGAATGATGGACGTTCAGCACTGGATGCTTTATTTAATGATAAATTCAGATTTCAGAAGTTTTAGGATACCGTCGTAGCATGTTGGATGTGTTGGAAAAATATAATTTGTAAGCTATCTGGAAACGTTATTATTAGATTATTATTATTATATTATTGGATTTTTCCATGTGGTGAAAATCTCAAAATACTGCAGTGTTTGGGCTCAGTTTATTTACTTGAGGAATGCACCTGTGTTATAAAATTGACTTTAAGGTGACTGTTAATGACACATGTAGTTGCTAACCCTGCAAAACTCTCAGCCTGGAGCTGGAGAAGAAAAAGGGGCAAAAGGCTTCAGCTTCAGAACCACCAGGTTCCCTCCCAAGTTTAGGATATTCTCTTTTTCTTTGAATTTTCTCCTATACGTCTCTGTTGGTCCCCAACGTCCCGTGTCAGGAGCTCCAAAGGTGAGACCCATTTATTCCTTTTCTTTCACTGGTGGCACTGTAAATAAAAACCTATTGTGATAACGCATGGAATAAAACGATGGGACATCAACACAGATCACACTTAAAATCATGTTATGTAAGTGGAAGTAAAACAGCTTATGGTGTGTGCCAGGCGTGATGCAAGTTTTAGTTAAGAAATATATGACTGAAGGGTTACATTCGATCCAAATGCTCCTCTTTGTGATCTTTAGCCATGTTTGTAGAGAAACCCCTCTTAAAGCACTTAGAGCTTAATTCGGAACAGACAAAACAATTATTTTTTGAAAGTCTGCTGAAATCTGTTTGGCAGCTTTTTGGGTATAGGGGAGCGTTTGTCTCCCTTCTTTGAAATCTCACTTCAATCGATCATGCGGCCGTCGCGGTGTAATCATTCGAATCTGGTAGCGAGGGTGGGCTCGGCTGAGTTAAAAAAATGCTCTGAAAAGGAAGTTTAGTGACTGAAAATAGCGTGTAGTTCGTGACGACTGAATTTTCCCTTATTGATGCGCTTTTGAATATCGGTCTGTCTGCTCTCCCCATGGTTTTGGTGAAGTGCTGGTTGATAAATATCTCAATGTGGGTAGGGTTTTGGTCCCCCAGTACCTACCAGTAAGTGGGGCTCTTCCTCATCCTCTGTTTCTGTGGTTTTGGTGACTGAGCATCGTGTTCTACCTGCAAGAGATGCTGGATGAGAAGCTTCAAATGCCCAGTGAGATGTGACAGTGGTCCCTGAGGGCTGGTGAGCAGCTCGTGTTGTCCCATGCTAATATTTGGGAAATAGTTATGATATTTGTTTTTGACCTAAATAGCCACTACTCTCCTGGAGACTTCTATTATGCTGTGACATACTTTCTCTTCTAAAGACACTTTATAATTTAGTTTATTACATAGATATTAAATATACAGGTCTGGAGGCTCTTGAGCATCAATTTTAATTTCTTAGGGAACCAAGGCGGTGCTTTATCTTCTGTAAGTATAAATGATGGACGTGGCTGTTTCTTGTAGGAGGAGGAGGAAGCAGATTGACACTGCGATGTGGTTTTATAGTTGAACTGTTGCGTGAAGACAGAGCAGAAACGTTTAAATTGTGGTTCTGATTCTCACTTTGCTGATCGCATTGAATAGTCTGCTCAGCCTATATTACAGCAGGGAAGTTGCCGCTGTGTCATAGGAACAAATATTATAGAAGTGTGGAGGGCAGTTGGNATAGAAAATATATATTTTTATATATTATATAGATTAATATATATCTTATATATAATTATATATATATTTAAAAATATATATATGGAGGACTATGCACTTTGTGAATACATATTAAAATGACTAAGTTATTCCTAATGTTCTGTAGTGCTGCCTGCTCCTGACAAACATCTGATACGGATCATATGCCTCTAAAAAGAGAAGTTCCTCGAGCAAAATATCCTCATGAAAACAGGTTGGAGATACATTCTCTCGCTCGCTCTCACTCGCATGTTACATTTTGGCACGTCGTGGAAGCAGGTAGCATATCTACTACCTGCTGTTGAAAGTGTTGAAGATACTGAATTATTTATTCCATCTTCTGCACTATCCAAACTCGTTTTGGGTAGTTTGACACATCTCGGTCTTCCATATGGATACTTCATGGTGACAGAGTTGCCAGCTGCTCAGGTTTTATGACAGTCTGAGTTTTTTCGAGGGCTGTAGTAGTTTTCTGGGAAGTATCCTGCTTTTTCCATTTGTAGGCAGTAGTTGTGCCTTGGGTCGATGCTCTGGAGTGGGAGATTTTTGGGAAAAATTAGCTAAGAGCTTCCATAAAAATATTTTTTTAAGCGCTTGATGTTTATGGTGTGAGATTAAATCAGAGCCACGGGATATAAGAAAAATGTGAAATCCGCTTGCTAAGAAAACGAAGTTGCTTTTAGCGATAGTTTTCACTTTTGTGAAAAGAAGTGTTCGGTTATCAAGGTGCACAAAGCTGCATACGAAACAGTCTGAAATCCTTTGGAAAGCAGGATTTTCAGGGCTCTGGAAATATAAAACTGAGCGGTCTGCCAAGACCCTGCTCATCTTCCCTGCGATTGTGCAAAGTGAGTGGCCTTCTGTGCTTTTAAAACATAAAAATGCATAAACCTGAAAACGGGGAGATTTGAGTTCGCCCAAAATTTTAAAAATAAAGTCAGCCATTGTTTTACTTTGCCATTCGTGCATTTGAGAATCTATTAATATAAATCTTTTTAAGGGAAACTCTCACTATTTTGGCCGGTCTGTGCTGCACTGTGTTCGATTCCCCTTCAATAGTGTAACTCAACCTCAATTGCAGCGAGGTCCGTCTACCCGTGACATTGACCGTCTCTTCTGTGTCATCCTGGATCCAAACTGACACCAGGGGATGTGAGGTTACGGTCCTCAAAGCTTGTTTCAGATTTGCTACTGAATAGTCGTGTTGTTCTGTGGAGTCTTATGACTCCTCCACGTTGCTACAACCTCTTGGGCATGTTGTGGTTTTCGTGCCAGTCATTTGACGCAGTTGTTAAGTTTTTTCTTCTCCGGAGTTGGACAGATAAGCTACTCAGTGCAATGAATTTGCAGACTTTAAAACAATAAATAACACTATTTAAATGTTACCTAATTTAGCAGAACATCAGTTTTACAAGTTGGCTTGAAAAAAAGACTTTTCAGTGTATATCACTGCATCCTCTGTGATTACCCTTGGTGAATTTGTTGCCTTCAGACACTGTCCTTTCTTTTCTTGTCTTTCTGCCTGTCTTTCTGCCTCCCTTCCCTTTTCTCCTTTCTTTTTCTTGCTCCATCGCAGCACAAATTTGAGCAGAGTCCGTACGTCTCTCATAGACCATCCAGCAATGGCTACTTTTCACCAGTTGCCTATTTTGATTTGCTTATGCTCGGCTCTAATCAGGTACCTTTGCTCCATTATTTAATGCTGGGGGTGTGAAATCTGAGTGAGGAAGATGATGTGGAATCAAGGTTTTCTCTTCCCCCCATCACCATATAGGTGCCAGGTCTCAACCTCTCTTCATGGAGACAGGGAGGATGATGTAGCCCATGGTGAACAATCTGGCCACTAAAGTGAAAATGTGCATCTGTCAGTAATTAATTGAAACCAAATTTAATTACAAATCAGGAGAAAAAAAAAATACAATACCACATGCTTAATAAAATTCAAAAAGCTTCAGTGTTGTTGCCTAAAAAACAAAGTAATCCAAACAAAATACTCCCCCCTCAAATGCCTGGAAGTCTTGTGAGATTTTATTTCAAGCTTACTTTTGACATTAAATAGAAAAGTAGTTTTGATTAACTGTTTTCACATCCTTTCCGGCATCTTTTGTGTTAAGGGTCATCAAAAATAGTGGTAGGTGTTTAAGGCTAGTTCTGAACCAATTGTGTCAGCTGGGGATCTGGCCCCAAAATTGGATTCAGAGATTTGATTGCACGTAAATATTCTGATCTGCTGGTTGAAATAAAAATTCAGAGGGATAGGGAGGAATTGAGAGAGAACCCAAATAATTGACACGTTAAATAACGCATTTATGTAACCTCTTGAATATTTTGAAGGTGGGAGATTTGTGGGGTTTTTTTCAGCTTCAGCGCCATTCTAGTTTTGCTGGATGACAACTGTGGGGTCAGCAGGTTGAGACGGGAGGTTCTCAAAAATTCTTCCCAGGGTCCTAACCGAGGTCCCAAAATCTGGGTGGTGGGAGGAGACGTGGGGAAAGGTGGGATGTGGAATGGAAGGGCTGGAAACGCAGCCCCCCCCGGACTCCAGCTGTGTCAAATAGATGTGTGTGCAGAGATTTGAGGTTTTTGGGGGGTATGGTATATATTGTATAAAAAAGAGGAAAATGCGTTTGATTTCTGGGCAGTAAATCCTTTTGGAAAAACGTAACTAGGGTCTGTCAAAGTAGGAACAAGAATTTCAGCGATAGTCTGGCATAACATACTATATAATGAGGGAGGATGTATTTTTAAATAAAAATATTAAAACGGGATTGGCAGTATGAGTTCAAACAAGATATTAATTTCTACTGTATTTTAGTATACAAGACAAACCCCAAATCCAAAACCATTGAACTAGCAGCATCCATGAATATTTACCTCTGTGTCCTCTATGTACAGATAGTAATTACAGCAAGAGGAAAAAATATTTTTCTTTACAATTAATATTTGTAAACGTTTATGAAAGTACATAACAAATAAATAAGACAAGCACATGGCCTAATTAAGATGAAAGGCATGACAACCCTTGTGATTTGTTCTGAAAAATAAAGAACGTTAAAAAGTAAGACTTAATTATTTCTGTAAACATTCCAAATTATGCTCTATCTAGAAAACCTTAATTTATGAGATATATATTATAATATATATAAGATTTTTTGACATTTGTACATTCCATGTAAAAAAAAATTGTTAATTTATTATTTATTATACAGGATGCTGTTGTATATTATCACTTATTAGTATTTATTGTTCAGAAATTCAGAGTCATCTATTGTTTAATGGGAAATGGAAAAGCATTTTATATCTGTTTGCAATTTGTGTATTCTTGGTCTAGTGATAAAAAATGCAGTATAAAAATGTGCGTAATAATAAATGAAATAACTGATCTGTTTAACATTTCAGGCATTAATAACACTGTTTGATATGCAGTTTACGTATGAAAAATGACTTAAAGCCAAATCCATGGAGTTGTCTGAGTTGCTGGGGTGAAATCAAGGCAACTGTATGATGGAGGAACCAAAGGCCTCAGGTTTGATCTTGAGTAGCTTGAAGACACCATGGTCTTTGAAGCCCTTGTTTGTGGTCACAGCTTCAAGTTGGACCCAATGATCCTTGTGGGTCTGTTCAAACTGAGGACATTCTATGATTCTTTGCCTTTTCCTTGCTCTGTATTTCTCTCATGTTTAAGGAGCCAACAGAGCGTTCTTCAGGACCTCTTATCCCAACTCTTCTTGCCTTCTCCAGAAGGATGAGCTTCCCCTCGTCTCATCACAAGTGCTTCCTCTAAGCTCCTCTTACTTGTTATAAAATTTTGGGTGGTTTCTGATCAGCTGGAGGAAATTCAGCCATCAGCAGAGTCATCACTGTGATCTGCGTTTTAGGGTTGATGATGATTTGTTGGGTTGGAGTGGCTTTGTGGTCTCCCTGGCTTCACTGTGCTGACTGCACAAGAACCATGCCCAGAGCAAAATGGGGTAGAACTCTGAGGTTTGGAGACTCTCTGTTGTACAACATAAGGTCTCCCAATTGAAATTTCAGGAAAAACAGATGTATTTATAGGTAGAGTATAGATTGGAGCTCTGCGAGAACAAAGGGGTCAATACTTTGTGAGAAGCACGGTGGGATCTGATGCCTCCAAGTGCTCAAGGTTTTAATTCTGGATTGGTGCAAAGACAGATCTTCCAACTTCAGATTCCAGAATGATGGAGGAATGTGAATTCAGTCAGTGCCATCTAATGAACAACCTTTCTTTTTAGTGCACATTTCCCCTAAAAGGCTCTTATTTGTAGCAATATCCAACTCTAACTCTGTTTTATCGTATAGCAAATGACAAATGCTCATACCTCTTTTCTGGACTGCCAGAGCTACAATCGTAAACTCAGACAGAATATTCCAGTACAAATCAGGTGCTCTTTTAAACTCGCTTTGTGCCGTAAGCCTGGTCAATTGGAGAGTTCAGCTTCCATATCTATAGACACATAAATATGTCTTGTGTGGTCTCCCAAGGGGAAGGCAAAACGTGGTTTTAGTTAAGTTGCATGGGGATTTAATTGAAAGATTTAGGGCAATGTCGTGGTTACATGACACAAAGAAGATTTATAAAGCAAAATAAAAGTACTTTAGCACCTTTACTTTTATAATTTGCTCAATATAAATAGAAACCTATATTAGTCATTTTGTCTGCCGGTAACTAAAATCCAGTAATGGTTTTTATATTTTACAGCTTTGGTGTAAAATAACGGGGAAGACAATTCGAAGGTCGAAGCGTTCTCTGGACAGATCGCGGCTCAGCTTCCCTCCCATGCATATTTGTATGAATTAAGCACTCGCTTAACTTAATTCACATAAGTAGTTCCTCAGAAGTCGGAAGGACTATTAAGATTAAGCTCAAGCTTAGCGTAAGAGCAGAGCTTGTGCGGGTGGTGGCCCTGAAATTTGGCCAGGCTCCAAGGCAGGGACGCTCCTGCCGGCGCGATGGTCCCGTTCTGCACGAGAAGGTCATTTGCGACATAGGAAAATACTTGGGGATGTTTCAAAGGGAAAAGCCAGGGCAGTCGCCTTAGAAATCTGACCTTCGACGCAGGTTTTGTGGCGATTCGCATAACATTGAGGAGTGCTGTGTGCGTTATGTGTTGTAGCGTTGATGGGTCTAGATAATATCATAATAGCAGTTGAAATATGGAGGGTTTTGTGAGATGGTAAGTTAATGATGTAGCTGTTAATTTGAATTTAGCAGACGTTTTAAATATAGGTTTCTCTTACAGAGACAAAAGTTGCAATTTAAAGCTCTTTGGTGGTCTAAAAACAGCTTAATTCTCTAGTAGCATGGTAATAAGTACTAATCCAGCTTATACAGTGATTGTAGTATGTCATGTTTGTGAAAGATTGCCTAACTCTGCTTTCTCTGGGTTTTATGTTAATTTTTTTAAATTAAACATAAAACCTTATAACATCTTTATGCTGAGATAAACTGTTCAATTTAACTTGTGCTCAAGCAGCAGCTGTCAGGAATTATCATGTTTCGAGCGTTCTTGCCATCACCTTGTGTCTCTACCTCCCGGATACACTCCGTGGGATGATAAAACTCACCTTGTTAGGATTTATTACTTAAATAATAACCCGAGGTAAAATGAGAGTCGATGTCACACGGAATGACAACTGACATATATTTATGTCGCATGTCCCATTATAATAAACTTTCCTTTCTTCCCCCTGTAATAGGTGTTAAGTGGGAATACGCTCCAGCGTATCCTCCAGTGCCCTGTGTGAGTCCATTAGCCATGAGCGCGGCTGCTCTGTGGGCATGTTCGGGGCACTCGGGCTGTCAGGTGCTATTTAAGCTTCTAACGCCAGAGAAATTGGTTCTCGTTGGGTAGTTAGCAGCTTTAAGGCCGGTAAAGAAGCGAGTATGCAAGAGCATCTCGTATTTGTTGGGTTAAATTCGGGAAATGCCGTGAAGTAATGCGAGTCGAGGAGGGCGTTTTCTAATAGTATTATCAATTAAATGCTTTTGGGTTTATTTTTTTTCTTGCTGTAAGAAACGTAAGCGGTGTCATTGGAGGCTCTAAATCTGAATTTGCAGGTAATCAAGACAGTTTTCTCTTGACCCTGGGCTGGGCGGTGATAGGCAATCTGTTCATTGTATCCTATCCCTTCCCATTTACAGTGGAGAAAATTCAGGTCTATCTCTTGCAAGCTTTCCAAGTTTTTGGCCTTTCTTGCCTTACTAGAAGCCGGCCTCCCACGCCCTCTAATGATGCTAGGGAATTCCTCTGGTACTGCCAACGTTATTTTCCTTTCCTCTGGGTATAACCATCTTTTTTTCATATTCCTCTCCTAGTTATTCCTTTGCCCTTCTGAGCAAGTTCAGATATTCAAAAGCTACACGGTTTTGTCCGTGTTCAAATCTTGGATCTCATTTTTCCTTGTGTTCCCTGTTGCCCTTTTCTCTCTGTCATCACATTAACCTGGGCATCCCCACTCTCTTCTCTTCCCATTCTTGCTTTTGTGCCCCTGTCTGTGCAGCTTCCCGTGTTTTCAATCCCAATGTGCCGTCTCTTTTTTTTATTCCCCTCCTCTTTTCATTCAAACGCAGCCAAATGTGTAGATGCTGTCCCCTATCAATTCAGTTTTCTTCCTAACCCATCGCAGAAAGAGCTTTGCTGAAAAATCAGTGAAGGAAGAGGTTGAGCTGTAGTGCGATCCAGAAATAGCCACAAATTTGCCCAGCAACCATTCCATCTCATTTCTGTAATATTTGGGGTATGTTTTCTCTTGTTTATATTTCTTTGTCGCTCTAGTGCTACATTTTCAGCCATCTCTGAGCACGGGGATCACGTTGCCCATAGGAAGTTTTCCTGCTTTGAATCTGGCACCCAGGTCATTATGAGGTCCAGAGGCTCTTACTCTTCATGACAAATAAATGATGACTTACGTAAAGCTACTTTTTTTCCTCTTAGTACGGCTCATAATCAACCCGAGCTTGTATCTTAATTGGCGTTCTGTTTGACAGCCCCTTTAGGACGATCAAATGTTTGATGAACAAGGCAATAGCGTTTATCTTTTGCTTTGGGAAACCTTTCAGATTAGCATTGACTCAGGTTGATGAAGGATCTGTTCCCTAAGAAGTGTTTTTTCTGTAGATACAGATTATATAAGAATGGTGTCTGTTAGCATAGGTGATGTTAATTTATATATATATATATAGATATATATATGTGTGTGTGTGTGTATATATATATGGGTATTTGGGGAATTCCATGAGCTTTAAGGTAGACAGCCAGCATCAGAAGTTTTTAATATTAGTGATGTCGGTGCGGCAGTATCCTTGAACACAAAATCTATGTAAAAAAAAAGAAGAATAGGAATAAAATTGGATAAAGAACAGGAAGAATAGAAATAAAAATAGGAAAAAATCTTTTAAAATAATTAAACGTAGTGTGGATAAATTCTGGATCTGAACCACTAAAGCAGTGGATGGCAAAAAAAGGTCAGAAACATGCTATGTTGAAAAGCAGTTTATTACAGATTAATGTTTTATGTGCAATAAATACCTGATTTGTTTTGTTTTGGTTTGTTTTTAAATCTTGTGATGAGAAATGTACAACACAAACGTCTGCAGTTCTGCAGTTCTCTGTAGGTTCAGCATTCACTTTGCTTGAAAGCAGCATTAGGCAGGAGATGCTCACCTACTTGTGGAGAAATGCAGAGAAATCTCCTGCTGGTTACAGTAGGGTCGCAATTTTGCATTACACATTTAAATACATTCATTTTCCGATAACCTGATAAGTTACGGGACGCTAAGACTGCAGCTTATTAGTGCTGTTTGTGCCTGTTTTATATAATTGAAGGATGCGCGCGGTGTTGTAGGCTGGGGAATAGCAGGAGTGCTGCGGCAATACTGGGGTGCAAGGGTAGAAACAACATTGCATTATAGAGGATACCTAATAAAAATGTGGAAATAAAACAGAAAAAGAGTGGTAGGGGAAAAAAAAAGAAAGACTATACTAGATAAGTGCACTGCATAAATCAAAAGGGTTTATGTCATAACATGAACATGTGCCATTCCTGCTCATATATTGAATTTCAGTAGTTGGTTGCATAAAGAAGTAAAGTGTAATGAAACTGGCAAGCAAAGTATTCCCTAGTCAGCCTTATCTTTGTTCCATTTGTCCTTCAGATACAGCTTTTCTTGCCTTTTTCAATAAAATCCATCCAGCCTTTTTTTTTTTTCATTTTGCATCTCTCTGTAACCGAGCTGGGAAGACCAATGAGATTCGGTGCTTTTCTAGTTGGGTTCTTAGCAGCCGCTTTTTAAGAGATCAAAACTTCGAGTGCTGCTACATGGTATTAAGGCTTAGCTATTGATGTGTCCCTCCAGGGGTGATGTTTTTCTTGGGGGGGGGAGCAGAGAAGGGGAAGGGGTGACCCCTTGGAACACGCTCACCGACACTCAACACTGCTCTCCTTGTTTTCCAGGGTCCTCT
Source organism: Pampusana beccarii (assembly GCA_013399365.1). NCBI lineage: Eukaryota > Metazoa > Chordata > Aves > Columbiformes > Columbidae > Pampusana > Pampusana beccarii. The sequence goes on along the minus strand of VWYH01003811.1, from coordinate 1,206,521 downwards.
TTGCAAGCTCGGTGCTTAACCTGGCTGAACTCGTTGCCCTCCGGCCTGACCTTGGCAAATTGAAAAAAGTCCTCTACTTCCATGAGAATCAATTGGCGTATCCTGTCCAGAAATGCCAGGAGAGGGATTTTCAGTATGGATACAACCAGGTTCTGTCATGGTAGGTGTTTCTTTGCACCACTTTGTGGTATTTAAGGTGTCCTTCCGGCTACAGCCTTGCAGCATCGTGAGCCTGAGGAGTCTTCCTGCGTATAAACGATGACCCTGTAGCAAACCAAGGTACCAACAGAATCCCAGAGAGAGGCTGATAAAAGTGCTGGAGCAGAAACAATCTGCTCTGTTAACTCAATTGATTGTATAAAGTCCACCCATGCTATGTTGGGCTACCACGACCTACCCGTTAGTGGTGGGGATCTTGACCCATGTCTTGGACGTGATGAGCGAGATGTTTTGTTTCACGGCCGCGTCGCAAAGCTGCAGCTGATGAGCTCTCGCTTGGCCGTAGCTCTTACTGCATCCAAGTGAAATTACATAGAGGGTTTTAGGGAAATAAACAGAAATTAAAACGTACTGCAGCACTTTTCTTGTGAAGCGAGGGCAGTAAACATACCAGATAAATCCTTATATTTCTTTCATCTAGCATTCAGAAATCGTGCAGCGCTAAAACACCCAGACGTTTTAAAGGCTGCGGTCCTTTATTGTTGCTAAAAACAAATGTATTTCTCAAATCTGAGTTAATGAAAGAAGTTAATAACAGCAACGCTGAAAAGCTTTGTGGTTAAGCACTGCACAGACCTAAGTGAAAGAGCAAAACTGAGTTGGTTTGAACTGAAATAAACTCATTTCCATGATCTTCCTCACCTGTCTGCTAGAAGGAGAATTATTAGGAATAGGGATTGAACGTTTTAAGGTACAAGTTAAGCTTTTGCATCTTTTTAATGTGAGCCAATTGATATTGAACTAATTATCTGTGTAAAACCCGAGCATTCTGTAGCTGCTTCTGCTGCTGCATTTGCAACATGTTTCACTTACCGGGCAGTAAAGATGGGAAAGTACAGTGAAAGATCATTTGAAAACAGAAGCAGCCATTTTCAGATTTTATAACAAAAAGGATGTGTTTTTTGGCACTGGTGCAAAGAATATTTTTTTTGTATATATATTGCTTTATTATGGCAGTTATTTTTCACACATCCACTGTAAGCTGACATAAGTTTATATTCAAAATAGGCATTTTTGAGATAATAGAAGTATCTTCTTATATTAGGGAAAAAAAAGAATGATTTATAGGTGCTCCATTCTGTCTCCTTTGGTCTCCTTCGGCCTCCAATATTACATATTATTCATCTTTTTGTTGCTGCAGAAACCCCAACAGATAGGAGTTATCTCCTCTGTGCTGTTTGTAACTACCCAATGGTCATCCGCAAAGAAATAACATCTTCCCATCTTCCAAATCTATTAGAATTGCTAAAAATGTCTCTTTCCAGTTTTGCGTAGAGGTTTTGGAGATTATTGAAATTGGAGCACTATGAATCTTCAGGTTGGTGCTTTCAGTAGTTAAAGAGAATTTTTTTCTCCCTAATTATTTTATAGAGTTTATGTAAATGAAATAATCTTTTTCAGTGATGGCTGAGATGCCTTCTAGCTGCTCAGGTTCTTTCTGATTTGCTGGCGTTGTGCAAAGCCTCTAGGAAAAAGTTGGGTAGTTAAGACCTGATGCCCAAGAGAAGCGGAGCCGACGGTGTTGGAGGCAATGGGCTCCTGCGTTGTATGAAAATGAGACCAACGGGTTAAAAACCATAGGTGGGGAAGACTCCACAAAGAATTTCAGGACCTGCAGCCTGCTTGGAAAGGGTTATTTCTCTCTCTAGTGTTTATTTTTTTGCTTTTCCTGCTGACTCCTGCTTTGGTGAGCGCTGTCAGTTCTCTTTATTGACCAGAGAGCAGTGGGATGCAGTGAGGGTGAATGACAGCTTCTCACCTCAAATATACTTTTCACCAGCCTGGTGACTTATGAATGCGTGTCCTCCATGTATCGTATGACCCATACGTCTGTATTTTATATATATATAATATATAAAGTCTTGAGTAAACCAACCGGTCATAAAGCATTTCTACCTCCGTTAGCGTTGCGTGTTTGCCAGCGTAGCTACGATTGTATCAGCACTTCCAGGATAAACTTCCAGATATTTCAGGTTTTTTGATAGCTTCTCATTTTCTCCAGGCTGACTCTAAGTGGAGAAATAATACCTGCGTTATCATTCAACTGCATCTTTAAATTATTGAGCCAATTGTTTTAAAACACAGCACTAAGGAACAAAACATTGCATTAACATGGGAAGTTTTTTCAAACTTTCTTTTGGTGCCATGTGCTATGTTTTGTGTGAGTACTTATACGTGTGTATATACTAGTGAATACATTTTTCATCAGGATTATGTATGCATAGGTTAAAATAACATTCTATTTCTCTAGTATCCTGCTACTTAGCAGGCAAAGGTAGGTTAACCAAAGGTAAGTTGTCCTTCAGTGTGAAAGTTTATTTCTAAGGAATTTTCCTTTTCTGCCATGAAAGTCACATAGCAGTGGGCCTTATCTGTTTATAATGCTTGTAAGAGATCGTTACAATAACATTTTTCTTAGTGTTTTATGAATAAAAAGTGATCCAGAAATAGAATAGGATGTAGTGCTTTAGATTCATACTAATAGTCTATTACTTAGTTAAAAGAAAGCTTTAAAAATATTTCCAAGAGTGAATAGACAGAAATAAAAACATTTCTAATTAAGGTACATATACTCCTGTTTCATGTGAAAAGGCTGATTTTAATTAGCATTCCACTTGCACATTTTGTTTGTTTATGAGAATGTGTATCCTATTTCCATTGCATTTAAAACATTTCTGTTCCGTTTGCAGCAGCAGTGCATTCATTAATCTTAACCACTTTTTACAGTTTGGTTGCTGATGTTGTGGTGTTCAACTCTGCTTTTAATATGGAATCGTTTCTTACCTCCATTGGAAAATTTATGAAGCTGATTCCTGACCACAGACCTAAGGATTTGGAAAAAATAATCAGACCGAAGTGCCAAGTTCTTTATTTTCCAGTCAGGTTTCCTGATGTGAGCAGGTCAGTACATTTTCCACATCATAAATTGCCTCTAGCCTGTCAAAACTCTCTATTTATGGTGGCGTTTGAACTAATCAGCTAAAGCATCGTTAATGAAAGAGTTTGATAATATGCAAAATCCCCTAATTGGTAAATGTATTTCAATAATCAGAGGCTATTCAGGCCGCATCTGATCTGCTGAGCCTGGCCTAAGCGTGTGTTGTGCAAACGTGCGTCGCTCAGGAGGAATAATTTCCCACTTGTTTCGGTCATTTCCCACTTGTTTTAGTGATTTCTCACTTGTTTTAGCCTTTAAGGAGTTGCCTGCTCCTCAGCCCTGTATATATTTGTACAGGGGAGGTCAAGGAGGAGGATGAAATTCTAGAGAACGGTAAAAGCGATAAGCATGTAGTCAAGAATCTATATTTCCCTCGGTGTTCGGTGCATTGCAGTGGGATTTTATTCCCTCCTCCCTCCCCTACCTCTTCTTTTATTGCTTCCCAGGTAGGTGAAAAGCATCCCCGGCGCAGGGAGCAGCCCTGGCAGATGTTGGCATGAGCCGCAGCTGTAGTTGCTCTTCACTCTTCCTCGGTTACTCTGAAGGACATTTTTTATTACCCTCGTTTCGGAGCCCGTCTTGAAATTAGCGGTGGGTTATGTGGCTCAAAGGGAACATTCGCTTGGATCCTTTTCACTTTTGATTAAACCTGGCTCAATTGTTTTTCCTGTTATAAGGGACTCTCCTCCCACCGAACAGGAACTTTGCTTCAGTGGGACCAGCACTAAATAAAGGATGATTCTGCAGTTTGATTATACTCTTAAAAACAACACGATGCTGGGTACGTTTTCTTTTTTTTGAAATAAGGATGGGAGGTACCATAGTGACTCTGCAAGAGTCTGGCTTTTGATCTGATAATAAATTCTGGCCACACATGAGATCTTTGTCCCTGACCAGCTTATACTTCTAGTTCTTTCAAAGACTAAATATACATTTGTGGTAGGTTGGAGTAGAGAGATTATTAGTACAGGAGGTCGGGTCATGCACTTTATTGACGTTCACGCTGCCAGGTTTGCATTTCAGTATCTTGGAAAACTTTATATTCTAGAGCACTGATGCAAATTGTTTAGAAATCGATGTCTGAAGTTAAGTAATTAATCGTATGGTTTTGGCAAGTGGGTTAAAATCCTCCAGCGTTCCTTTGAGGTCTGGCCGCCTGGGGGCCGGTGGATATTGGTACTTAAATATCTTGGAGGATCTACCATTGCTTCGTGAAGACCGTGTTTGTCAGGACTGAGGGAATGCTGTGGATGCTCAGCATTTTTGATTTTGAGCCATTTTGAAAGGGGTCTGGTGGTTTTGGCATGCTTCGAGAAGTCATGTGGTCCGAGCCTAGTTTTGGAGATGAAGTTGCGGTAACCCCGTCTCACATCTTGAATCGGCTCTTCTGGACTTGTCAGCCCTGGCAGACGGGTTCAAACGAGACCTGACGAATCAGTCTCAAGTCATATGCACTGTGCTCATTTATCCAAAGCAGAAGGTGGGTAAAATCAATAGTCTTCTACTTAAACTGGAAGATCCCATCTCTTTGTGTGCTCTTCTTAGTGTCCTGCTCTTGTGTTGTATCGTTTTATAAACCAGGACACCTTTCACATTTTCATCACGGTTGTTGCACTTCAAATTGTATCAAAAAGCTGTTTTCAGCAAGGGTGGGCAAAATTAAGATGTTAGTGAAAAACCGTGTGACTGTACGACTTTCTCAGCAGAGGGATTACAAACACAGATTAATATCAGCTCTATTCTTTCTAATATATATTGTATTTGACAACTAATTCTAGATGTAAGTTCTACTTTTTGGTGTTGTTTTTTTGTTTTTTAGACAAAGCCCAATATCATCACAGAAAAAAAAGTATAAGAACTGCTTTTGCATAACTGAAGTTCTTTGGGTTTTGACCTTCAGCTGCAGACAATATTTATTATTTCTTTATATGACCATGTTTTAAGTAATGTTGAATGCACCTGTGGCAATTGAATGCTGTTGTGGTTTTTCATTTTTTATTTTTTATTTTTGACTGAGTGGAGATTGAAGAGAAAAAGGTTAAGAAAAATTGTGGCCAACCTAAAATTTATAAAGCAAGCTCTTAGCCCAGAGTGTTTTTCAAGTTATTTTCAAATGGTAATTTGCTTTATCCAAACCAAACTCATACAGTGTAAGTAAGTGATTATTTGCATGACTGACAATCATTTCAGTGCCTGCAGTCTTTTTAAAATGCATAATTTTGCGGAGATGTTGGGAAAATATTTAAAAATTCTAAAGGCAAAATAACCAGGGTGATCTTTCTTGTTTTTTCTCCTTTCCTTTGACCTCTTTTATGTTGCGTGTGAACGTCTCAGGGTGTGTTTGTGTCTGAAACATAATCTTCATTTGGATTTGGAAGAGGGTGATCTAAGAAATCATCCTTACACGTGATGGTGATCTTTTTAAGATTATTTTAGATTAATATTGCAATTGTAGGGCAAAATAAAATATATCTGACCTGTGGTCAAACCCAGTGTAATAAAGGAGAATGTCACATGAGTTAATCCTGTCACGTATCTACCTTTTAATGTAATTACTGTAGATGATGGATACACAAACCAGCACAAGCAGCGTAGTAAATGATCGCTTAAGAGGGAAGGTAAAATGATCAAGGATACCCTAGGAAATATTTGTGAATACTGTTAGAGGCACCATTATACGTGTGTGTAATGTGTGTTTAAATATTTCAGATGGGCATCTAATCACTGCTTTTCTACTTCCGAGAGGAAATTATCAATGTTTTTTTTTTAATAAAGATCCTTCTTTTTAAGGAATATTTGTTGTAAGGGCACGTATTGGTGTTCCCAGAGCGAACAACCAGACTGTGGTCCTTATCTGACAATGAGAAGAGATGAAAGGATTTGAGGATTTAGTAGAATAAGAAATTTACTGACCTAATCCTCCTGTTTTCTGGTTGTGACGCTGACTTGCTTCCATATTGCTTCCACAGCTACTTCGTATATACTCATCCCCTATAATTTCTGCCTTGGCGTTCTCCTCTTCGTGTAATACATTCTGATGAAGTATATTGAGTAGAAATACATTTCGGAGTCCTTGTAAGCTTGGAGACAAATAAACCCCTCCAAGTTAACGCTGTCACTTCACAGTGCATGGGTATTGCAAGGGATGTAGACAGAGCCGTAGCTGATCTTACGTGCCATATGTGCTGTGTATCAGACCGGGGTTTTATAATACAGTGAATTAAATACATTGTAATTCACACTTACATTGCCATTGGCTTAATTTCAGTATATTTTCTATGGTAATGTAAATAAAATCCTATTTATTTTTTCCCCCATACAATCAATAGAGTCTATCTTTATATCATTTGTTACCACTTTGGCACTGGAAAACTATGGTCCAGGAAGAAAAATCCCCTTTCCACTGATGCTGTCTTTGGTACTCGGATCTCCATATGCCAGCAGACCCCTCTGGAACACCTATGGAAGGTCTTGGTTGATATTTTGTATGAATTCTCTCAGCCCATCTGCATCCAGACTGTCTGTGGTAGTTGGCAAAGCAGGGTCAGATCAGCTACTCTTTGGAATTCATTTCAGTGAGAATTGTAGCATAGATTTTGGTTGTTATTACTATTCCTCTGACTGCAGTATATCTTTATTATTATCACAGTGTGGTAGAAAAGGAAGATGTTTTTATAAGCAAGAATGAAGTTACATTCCTAAGAGCTCAAAATGCTCGTTGGACTAAGGTGGAATAATATAAAAGAAACATGAAAGGATGAGGATTACAGAGGAAAATAAAAATAGCTTCTTTTAAGTGGAGCTTGTGAGTATCTTGTACTATCTGCGTCACGCATTTTGAAGTAGAATTAAAGATTTCAGACTTTTTCTTCATTTGCTTTTATCACTTAGTACAGTTAACAGGACGTTTTCAACCATTTGATTTTATATTTTTTCAGTTATAGTGTAGAACAGGCAGAATTTACCGATGGAGAGTGTATTTAAGGGCCAGTCGAGGGAGTTCCTGACTAAACCAGACGTTTTTAAAAGACGCTGACAGTATCTTTTGTACAGAAATATGACAGTCAAGTGTGGAGCAGCATCACTTGAACCAGACTTACAGGGCTGAACTTCAGGCCTCTGAAGATGACTAAGAGGCTCCCACTTCCTCTGTAATCCTAACACTTGACTGTGCTGGAAAAATACAGATGTCAACAAGCAAGGAGAGACTCGAATCCACGAGAGCCCAAAGCTATAGCTGGACACAGGGGACGTGTCTGCGTTGCGCAGAGCGATGCTCTGCAGCGGTACCCAAGCGAGCTCTAGTGAACTGCCTTGCGTATGGGAAGCAGTATAACTTAGAAGAGCAGTTTTTTTGGCTAATTAGCCTTCCAGTGAAATAGCATAGATTAGCTTAGGTGGAGGACTATGCTAATGAGAGTGATTCTGGTACTGAGGCCAACTCTTGCCTTTGGTGGCTCGGGCATCTCCGTGGTGCACCGTGCTCTCTCTGGTGGGCACAGCCTCCCTGCCACCGTGCTTTATGGGTCGTTAGCATAATTAGCAAATGCCGATAGACCGCTCCTACCTTGGGGCTTGCTGCTGAAGAACCGGGTGATGGGAATTACTCCCCTGAATGTCTTTCCTCCTCACCTGCCGCAAGCAGGTTTCGAGGGTCGGCGTAGGCAGCGCAAAGAGCGACGCGAGGAGCACGAGGGATGCTCTCGCGATCTGGGACGCGGCATCTATTGGGAGGAAAGTGCAGCATTGGCTTGAAAGGGCCATAAAACGGAGTCTTGCAGTTCTGGAGGCTTTGACAGCGGGTCGCTTACCTTCAGCATCTCTGGGATAAGTGCTCGCTGCGGGTGGCTGCATCTCCAGAACGGGGTTGCTGGTCAAATGAACGGTACCTCGAGCATCCGTGCTGCTTTCTTACGTGGTTCTTCCTCCGCTCACACATCCCGTACCGTCGGGGAGGTTGGGGGATGGCGCAGGAGTTTCCATTCTCTGGATTGCAGGGGAGTAGCTGTTGCCCCAGCCTGGTCTTCCAAGACAGAACACGCCAGTTTTATCCCCAAAATATTCATCCCCAGAACTCTCCAGCAGCAGCAGACTGAGAGTGCCCTCCTAGAGCAGAGCCTGGCTGAACGCGCTGCTGCGATGCATTTGTTTCGCGAAACTTCCTAAAAAGTAATTTCTTCTTATCTATTCAGGGACAAAAACAGTTTCACTGACTCCCTTTTATCTGTCGTATAGGTATTCCGCTAAACGCTATCAAAATAACTATTTAGTCTTACAATAGCTCACGAGGATGCTTAAGCAGAATTCTCTGTGCAACCTATTTTTTTATTATGTTGGGTACTGCTCACGTTGCATACAACACATTCCCATAAAACTTGCATTTTGTATTTACAGAGAAATTTCTCTGGAGAGTTAAGGTCTTGTAAAACATTCTTGTTCTACAGCATGAACGAATTATTATACTCTGGGGCATTAAAAGTGAAGTGTACTGAAGAAAAGAATTTTTTCATTAAAATGCAGTTTATATTGATAAAACAGATTACTAGCATTTGATGAAATGTGAAACTTGGATCTACCCATATCGCTAAATCGCCAGTAGGTTTATTTTGGCAAGAAGAATAGTATGTAATGTATATCAGGACCAATCATTATACAGTACCTGTTAGTTTTGTATTAGATTAAATTGTCTTTCACTGAAATACTTGAAAAAAACCCCCGCACTATATCTGTATCTTGAAGTAGCAGAATGTGGCAACCAAGAATATTAGAAAATAAAAGCTGTCGTGTTATCAGTTTTGGCACAGTCATTTATCAATCAGTATTTTAAACATTGACAAGTGGTAATTTAATAGGGAATGACCCTGTTGGCAGGAAGTTCTAATGACAGATGATGCAAACTCATTTATCACTATGGGGCTGTGCTGGCTTCTTACCTTTCTCAGTATCACAGCTCATATTTTCCAAGTCTGGGATGTGAGAAGCCACAAAGGGCAAAACCTGTGGCACGGAGCCTAGAACCACTCCCAGCTCATCTCATTAACCCCTTAGCTGCAAATTTCTCTTCGCTAGAGCTGGTAAGATCTAAAAGTTCTGATGCAGATTTAAATACCGCTTGTTTTTTTTAAGTAGGATTTGTTGTAATACTTGCATCCCATAGTCAGTTTTTCAGAAATGTTCAAGTTGTGTCGCTTTGAATGCAAAGTCGAGACACGCTGGTACTTGGCTTTCAAAAACAAACCACATTCTAATAATTAATGGCACATTTCATTAGCAGGCATTAAAATATTACACGCAGTGCCCTATACAATGGGCAGCTATTATTATTATTATTATCATTACTACTCGAGAAGGAGATTGATGCATTCAGAGGTTTAATTGATTCGTGCATATTCATGTGGGAAGTCAGTGGTAGAGTCACGACTGGACTGGATTATTATGCACTTCCATGCATAATAATTTCTCTGCAACTTGTAAAGAGAATAGAGTACCTTGCTATAATATATGTGGGCATTTGAAGTTGAGGGATGTCATGGGAGAGGAGATGAAAATGACACCTTCATCAGTAACTGGTAGGGATGGCGCTTGTAATTCTTCTGGGAACAGCATACCTGTAATCCAGTAATTCAGATATGCTTACTCAAAATAGAAACAATCTTACATTTTTACTGTAATTTTCACAGTATCAAAAGTTTTTATCAATTTGATATGATTTTAAAAAAAGCCAACCCACCACCACAGCAACAAAAACATAATAAATACAAACCTTTTTTAAAGCATAATAAACGCAAGCCCCACTTTGGGCTTTCTCCCCCTTCCTACCTCAGTTCTCCACCTGTTCTTTCTCTTTTCACAACAGAATCTATCTCCTTCAGGCTGGGATCAGGTTAAATGTCACCCCCTTACAGGATGATTCAAACATGAAATAATTTCAGAGTTTGCATCCAATTGTTGCATTATGAATCAGTGAAGTTTAAATTAATTGGTTAAAACCGCCATGACAGCCTTAAAGCTGGTGTGTTTATTTGTTTTTGTTTCTTCTATTCACGTTGGCAAGTCTATTGATTAATGGTAGGATCCTACAAAGTGCTAAATACCCTCATTTTCACTGCAGGCATTGGGAGCTGAGGGCATTTGGTGCGAGTACAAGGTTAACAAGGGTGGAAAGAGGTGGCGCTTAAAATTAAATGCTGGGTATTGAGCGATGTGTCTGTGGCCAATTGAGTTCCAACCCATATGAAGGTAGAGACTTAAATCCTTTGCACGTGTGAAAGATGTTTTTTATAGACAAGGCCATCCCTGCTGAATTCTGCATTTCAAAATACTGCCCTCCAACTTTTGAACAATTCTGTATTTTTTCTTACAAAATTCATGAATATTACATAGAAGTGGAGGTAGATTTTTTTGGTTTGTTTTTCTTTAAAGTGATTTCATGCTTACAGAAATGTAACGGAGAGGGAAGCAGTCACATTGAGCGTATTATTTCTCAGTTGCTACATGAAGCAGTGATAGAACCTTATTGCTTAAATATTCCAGGCATTTGTTGTTGTAAAAGAATGGGGGAAAAAGTAGGTAATGTGCTAAAAATAACAGAAAAGATAAGGAATGGGAAGGGATAGATGAGATTTTAGAGATTCTTCACTGAGACTACAAAATGTTTTCAGGAATAATTTTTAGAGAATGAAGGAATTTCTGTTTCTGGTCATGGAGGAGTAGTAATACCTTCAGAAGAAAAAAAACACGCTTCATCTTGAATGCAGTGTTAGTTTGGGGCTGAGAAAAAACCCAAAGCAACCAAAACCCAAAAAAGCAAGGCCTTTTAAAAGCGTGGTAAAGTGGATAACCTTGCAAATTCTTATTAAATGTGAAATAAACCGTTAAGTGGGTTGGATCTGCTTTGAGCACCCTTGTGTGCTGGATTGCAGACAACCCATTCAAGTTGAAGTCAGAGGTAGCGTCAGATGGAAGTGTCAGTGGAGAAGATACTAAGATGTTCTATAGGAATTTCAGAGAATAAAGAATAAGAGAACAGAATGACACGGCGGAATACATAAAATCACAGTTTTAAGTTTGAAGAGGAAACTGGAAGCATAGTTCTCCAGTCCTATGGAGATGACCTTTATGTAATGTGTAAGAACAATTTAATACAGATGTTTTATTTATACGTAACCAAATGGGATGAAGTTAAATGATTTTTAATTTTGGCAAATCACAGATAATTTCTTTGTTGTGCAAGGAGTATTTTAATCTGTTTAGGTTCTTCCTATTTTTTTTGCTTTTGCATTTTCAACTAGGAATATTTAATATTTTATATTTTGGACATTCCCCCTGCTCAGTTGTGACTCCCCAATGAAATAATCCTCCTCTTCTTCCCTTTAAATAATTCAAATAGCATACATTTAGAAACATGAAAATCCCAACGTAAGAGTACCAGAAGTGCTTTTTAAGGTAGGAGGCTGTTCAGCTTTACTATTGAAAAGATACGGGTCTAAATAGTAATAAGGGTTCATCAGAGTTTTGGGCTTAAAGCACCAAGTGGTCGGGATGCCCTTTTTAGAGCTATGGGAGATCCAAATCCGGTAGCGCTTCCCCAGTTTATCTTCATCAAGTATGTACAAGAAAAGATCTTTGGATCATGTTGCCTGTTTTAACAATGGGACATTTTTTGTGATGAGAAATCTGTATTCTGGACAAGTGGGTTTTGGATATTGTATATCAAGATATTACTACGTTCAGTCTGTTTGTCAGGCGATCCTATAGGCACTAACAATAGCTATGAATGAATTCGATATTAATTTGAATCAGCTAACGTGATTAATTTGGGGGTAGATTCCTCGTAATAATGTGCCCATTTTTTATAGAATGACTCCTAAGCAGCACTCAGGTCAGGCTTGTGGAAAACTAAGTACTTTGTCCATCTTTAGCCTACCTGATGTATTTCCTGCCCCGCTTGTAATCTTGGGACTTACCAGCAGATCGGGTTATCTCTGTTTCTGTCAATGCCCACCTAGCTGCGGGACTAACGGTGCGCGATGTCTCACCATCGTGCCAGAGCCCTGGTCTTTCCACTTGTCCTCCCTTGTCAGCTCTTTCTGTCCAGAAACCGCAGGTGTCTTGGTGCTGGTTCTGCGCCAGTTGAAGAGCCTCGGGTTTAGTTCCTTCAGGATTGATTTGATTTTAGGCATGTTCCATCCTCTCTGTCAGAATACTCATCACGGATGCTCTTCAGTGGGGTTATGTGTCTTCGTTTCCACAACTTTGCCTTTCAAAAAAACCCCCCAAAAATGCTCACAGCCGTGTATTCCTTTAAACTCTCTAAGCATTTTTCCTCTCTAGCTGATGGTTCTCATAAACGTTAAATAGAGGAGCAAGCAGATTTGCCTTCCTTGGTCACTTTTGTGTGCTAAATGGTGGACCAGTCCCTACGGCAATGCAGGTAAACACAGAATGTAAAGAACTTGTAGATATGTGGACCGCTTGCTGCTGGAGATGCACCAAGCAATAGCTGCACCAGACCAGATAAAAAAGAGCGTATGTGACTCATCCACAATAGAAAAGGTATTTTTTAAAGATACAGGTTGTTGTGTCTGTGTAAAGCACCGAAAAATTGTATGTTGTTCTGGTAACCCGTGTTCGAGAAAGATTAATTTAAACGGTGAAACAGGTACAGCGAATCGCTGTTAGGATGATTAGGAGAATCTGTATTATGAGAGCAGATTAAAAGAGTATGGTTCGCTTGTCCTAGCAAAATAAAGGTTGAGAAGGGGATATATGTTAATCTTTATAAATACAGTCAGAGGATAAATTCCATGAAAGAGGAGGAATTATTTAAGTTCTGGGATAATCCTTATGACATCCAGTAGGTAGAAATTGGTCATTATTGAACGACTCAGACTGGAAATGAAAAAAGGGTGTGTAGGAAGGTTGGTTGTTTTGGTGCTTTTTTTTCTTTTTTCTGAGAGACACGTGGTTTTGAAATGACTGTTGAAAACACTATCGAAATCTCAGAAGAATTTGCTAAATTCATAGAATGGTTGGTTAAACAATATAGGAGTAGTGCCAGGCACTTGCAGATGTTTGCTGTGGTGATGTCCCTGAAATGAAGAGGTGAGCTATGAGGTGGTCACATACTGACTTCAGTCTTGAGACCTGAACTGGTCCATGGAGGAGATTCCTGTATTTCTGGAAGAGCAATCTGCTCTGTGTACTGTGCACAGCATTTGTATTTTATTTCAGTAATCAAGTATTGCGTGAATGAGCAGTGTCCTGCAAGGTGGGTCTTGCTCATATGTTCACCCTCTCACCGTATTTGGGATCAGGAGGTATTTTCATTAGCTGGATTCATAATGACCGTGGTGGGAAGGGAAAAATGTGGAGGGAATGTTTTTGCCTCTATATACTGGGATCATCTGGATATTTTAGGAAAAAAAAGCCACATCATGGCCGGTGCGTTTGGTCCCTCCTCTCCTCTTCCCTTGACTGTCTGAAGTTCTTGAGGCATCGGGCTTGGACTTTGTTGTTTTGCGGTAGGCTGAGCATCCCTCGGAAGACGGCACAAACAGAAGCGGTACCAAGGGCTGACAACTGCAGCACTTGGAGAAAATACAATAGTAGGTGAGATGTGCTTCAGCAAGAACCCGCTTCAGGCAAAATGTTGGAAAATCGTGGCTTTATAAGCATCCTCCTCGATTTTGCCTCAGTTTACTTTTGCTCACTGAAGCGTTTGGATAAAATCCTTGTGTCGAGCTCATTGGAGTCAGAGTGAGTTTATTTTAACTTTCTTATTTTGATGAGTCTGTGTGGCTCTTTCATTTTCATCCTTCTGTAGAGTAGTTTTAATACTAAAATTGCCTCAATCTGCGCTAGAAGCGAATGAATCACAAAGAGAAGAATTTTTTATGCAGCAATTCCTTTCAGAGACCAAAATATTATCTGTCCTTCATCAAACTTCATCACAGGTCCTTTGTTTTTCGGAGTTCACTTATGTTATCTGCCATCTGATTTTGAATTACTGATTTGGGTTATGTGACTATACATAGAAAAGAGAGGATTTGACCCTTTTTGCGTGCCTATACTGTCTTCCTTTTGTTGCCAATATAAGGAGGGATTATATAGCAGGTAACCTAGTCCAAAAAAATCCCTAAAAAAAATTTTAAAAAATATTTAAAAAATAATTTATAAAAGGCAATAGTAATTTTTTTTTTCTTCCTAGCAAAAACTTGTATGATATCCATAAAGTTGCCCGGTATTTATGGCGTTACTACTGCATGTCTTTGTTTCTGCAAGCAGCTCAGCTCTTTCCAGAACTTGCCGGCGCGTCTATACGTTTGCGACTTATTATTCCGCGAGCGTCCCTTCGTTTGGGCTGGCAATAAGTCCTGTTCAGTCATTGCGCTGCAGAGGAATGTTTAAAGCTGCGATGTGCTTTGGAGTCTGTTTGTTTGCGGCAGATGATTTGCCGGCGCTTTGATGCGCAGACACTTTCTGACATTTGTGTATTTCAGCAGTGAACAATGTAAACTCATTTTCTGAGCACTTTGATTACTTGCACATAGCGGTGCCCATGGCATGTGACAGAGAAGAGCACTCTATCCACTAATCAGATAGATATGCTTCAAGCGTATTTACACAAAATAATGAAAACAGCTGTTAGATACCTTTAAACTTGAGTGTGTTTTGTTATTAATCTACTAGCCCGTACACATGACACTATAATTCTTCGCTCACTCAAGTTGCCTTTAATGACACAGTAATAAAACGGAGAGGGATGAAAGTAATGGAATTGTAGAATGTAATGCCTCAATTGTTCTACAGTGTCTTCCTTTTTGCCAAAATAAACCACAATTAGGTCCATATGGTGTTTTGAAGTTTTCGAGCAATGACCCTAATAAAAAGTAATGAATTTCTGACAAAAGAAAGCATGGTGCTCTTTTAAGCAGATATCTTCGCTATTGATCTAGTTATGATTGCAGACTGATATGCTAATAGAAGAAGAAAGGTTCAACGTGCCTGGTACAAGCACTCTCATTTGTGGTTTATTTTATTCTTATGAAATTCAGATTGAAAAGGTAGAAACATGTTGTAATCCATCAGTTATGACTCCCTTTTAAAAGACCTACTATAAAGAAAACAAATGGGTTTTTCTTGAGAAAAATTGAGTTTGGAAAGCATTTGTTAACTTGAAATTTCAAAAGCGAATGTTAACTAGGAGGATGCCTCGCAATGATGAAGATGCTTTGCTAGTATGTATGAAATTTGGCTTGAGCACTTTGTCTTCAGAGGTCCAAGCTCCGTTATTTACTTTTCTCTCTTTTAACCTTGTCACGGGGGGACTGGAGTGATATTCCTGTTCATCTAGGAAATGAAACTATCCACAGAGCAGTTGTTAGGTAAGTAAAGATACTCAAACACAGCGACTAAGGGGGGAGGACAGCGCATCCTCCTGTAAGAGTACATAGCTGTGGGCAACCATTAAAAAAGTGCGGTGTGCCGGTATTATTCCAATGCAGTAATACCGATGCCTGAAGTACGGGTAATCTAGTCTTAATAAAGAGAGGAAAACGCAGGTTCTGGAAACAGATACCGTTGGAAGGAGAAAATAAATGGCTGATTTGATGAACCTTCACTGTTAGTGGTTGTTGAATGAATGTTCGTTCCACATACGCGCAGTCTTAAATGACCGAATTGAAAAGCATCTGCTGGATAATGTAGATTATTGGCATTATTTTGCTGCAAGTGGTGTAGTTAATGTTGAGCAAGGCCTATAGTCTTGCAACATGAAACTGTTCAGAGCATCTTTTCGAGAAAATCTACCTTGTCTTCCTTTGATTGCGGCTAAAAACTGTCTCTGAGTGGCTCCTTCACTGGTAATTAGGAGTCCATTTATTTAATGGGCTAATTTCTCTATTGCCTGCTCTCTGACTATTCCCACTCTAGTCTCTGCTGCTGCACCTTTGGAAAATAACTTAATTTTGGTCTCAACCGCCCTTACCCATTTTCCATTTATGTTTGCTACCTTCTACATTGGTAATTTCTCAGTCATATGCTTGTGTGTGGTTACTTTATTTATGTTAATAGAAAAGAGTCTTGTTCGTGCGTAAAACTTCATCCACAACTTTTATAAGCAAAGTAAATGAATTGCTATTTATTCCACCACTTTTCTTCTTTCTGAAAATAGATACTGTTTTCCAACTTCTCACCTTCTTGTACTGAATGCCTCAATGAGATGTGAATGATTAATTCGTTTTATTGCAGTCATGTTTCATAGGAATTAATTGGTGCTTAGGAATTAGGGCTTGCCTTCTGGAGGAGGCCATGGGCTGCAGGAGGAAATAATCTCACTTCAGGTTATAAAATTTTGACGATTTCTGTTATTTTGAATTCTAAGAAGGATAAAAGTGGAAATCCCCACCTTACTTCCTGTAGTTAAAATAGGTTTGAATTGATTTTCCTTGCCTCAATTTTCAGTGTTAAAAGCTTTAATAGTCGTACGCTGTGAAATAGCGTATCAAATTTTTGATTGCTTTTCAATTACTTAAGGAAACCATCAAGCGCAGGTAGCCTAAGAGGTAAATGTGTTTGAAACATGCTGGTTTTTGTAGCCAAGTGTAGATAAGAAAGATTGGTTCCTCCAAGAAGCTGGATGGAAGCAACTGTGTTTGGTGCGGCTCCTCACGCACCTTCCATGCTTTGGTGCTTGCACGGAACTCCCCTCCTATATCCTAAATAATAACAAGTAAGTGGAAGTAATTTTAATACTGGAAACGGTTCTTAAAGCTCAGAAAAAGTGTAGAAGCCTTCAAATGCTTGACTAAGTCCTTTAGCCCCTGGTTTTATTCATTAAAATATAAGGACCTGATTCTGCAAGGTCGTACTGCCTTGAAAAGTCTGAATAGCTTCAGGAGGCTTTAGAAATTCTGGCTTCTTTTTTTATGCAACTCAGTTGAAATTATTTGAGATTTCTAGGTACTTTGAAGTTCTTGGCATACCTATAAAGGCTTCTGTAACCTTACCTTAGTACTTTTGGAAATCTGCAGTTTTAACCATTTGCGGTGTCCCAGGTTTTGGCCATTAGTCTGGAAAAGTGATCGCTCTGGCCACTGCTGATTGTGTATTTCATTTATTTGATAAAAGCACCCAAAATATTCTCATTCCCATCTTACTATTACTTTTGCTTGCATTGTGATAGCACCTGGTACATCCTGTGAGTTTCCAATGGGTATTAAGTCAGTATTAAGAAGCGTTAGCACCCCAAAAAGGTAATAATACAAGGTTTCTGATGTTTAATATAGCTGCTTGAGTATGTATGGACAGTTCTATAGATGACTACCATCGTGTAGACTTCCGCAGTGTGCATATATGTTGGCAAGACTAGCTCTTTAACGAACAGTAATTACTGTTAGAGAGTTGTTATTCATAGGCCAAATTATTGCATTGTAGATCTCATGTAAAATCGGGTCGTGACAAAGGGAGCACAATTTTCAGTCCTTCATGCAAAACCCAATTTTTTTCTATATTTTGATCTGCTGAGATACATAAAAATATATAGAATATTTAGAGACGTACCATGTCTTCTATTTATTTTTTTTCGTTAATACATCCAAGTGTCCATTATCATGTAATGATCAGAGACGGTGATTTTTAGCAGTAGATTGAGGGGACAAGTTTAAGAAACCATTTGTTGTACTGTGTTTTGGAAACGCAAGCTAGTTGTAGAGGTTACGTTCAAAATAGCAGGAGCTAGTACAGCAGCATTTTAGTAAATTGGGATATAAACAAACATCTGTTGCAGGAATGTAGAAATGACATCATAAAGAATGTATGCAAAAACTTAATTGAAAAAGAATGATGCAGAATTGCAGCGTGACTTTAAGTCTAAATTGATTTTTGCTTTCAGAGTGAAAGTGGGATTTTTGTGCAACATGCCAATACTATAAAGTATTTAAAATGTAATGTCCTATTAATGTACCTAAAATGTAGACTCTGGGTCACCCAATAAGAATAGTAGTTACAGTAATACAGTATATGCAATATGCAATTATCTTGACAATAGTTTTATTTTTTCAACAATTTTGTCATAAAAGAGCAGTAAGATACAATGAATTTGATTCATTTTGTGTGTGTGAATCATTTAATAGGCCATTACATCTACTATATTAGACTCCATTCTCCTTTCAGAGCTTTTCATTATAAGGCTGTCTTTAATGGAAAGAAGTTTAACCTTCCCTCCCAGATAGATTGAACCCCATAACAGTGTAAACATTCTCATTATAAAATAAAATCCCCTTCCCCAAGGGCAGCACTATAATTATGTTGCAGAGTGTTGTACAAATGTTTCTCTTAAAAAATGTTGTCTCATTCTTGTCCTCAAGTTTTTATCATTTTCATTTATGAAGAGAATCAATAATACTTTTAAATTGTAATTTAATAAAATAAATGTGATCTGATTATTTTTTAATTTTTTGAAGTTATTTTAATCAAGTTTGAGAAGAAGTCATCAGTAAAATTGCTGTTGATTTATAAATAGGATAATTAGAGTCTTTCCTCCTAAGTACTGTTCACTGGCATTGTGGCTGTTTTTATTGCCTAGTCAAACCTCTTCATTCAATTTTAAAATTGCCTTCTGAATGAACTGTGCTATGAGCTTGCCAAATAGTGTCACCATTAATACCTTACCTCCTCTATTTCATTGTCCAGTCCGTAAATGCACAATAAATTGTTTGATAAGGAGGTCAATGAGGTTGTACTTGTTTTTAAGTGAATTACGGCCAAACGTTGCGGATTATGTCACACTCTTATTGGAGCGCTGGGCTTAAAAGGTGGCGATACAGCACGTGGTAGATCATTTGGTATGGTTGCTCCAGGACGAGACACAAATCAAGAAGGGCAGCTTCTTCTCTGATCTTTATATAGGGAATAGATGAAAAAAGTGCATCCTATTAATTCGATTTGCAGTGCTGTAGCGTGTCCCTTAGTCTAATTATGACGGCTCTCAGTAGCAGGTCCACAAGTATGGGTTAGGATGGAGATGTTTGCAGGCAGGAGAGTATTTCACCGCTTTTGGCTATTGAAAAGCTGCCGTAGAATTCCTGGAAAGTCCTGCTGGCCTGCTGGGTGATGATATCTCGTATCTCATGGGTAGGTTGAGAGGGGTTCTCCTCACCCTCTGCTCTGCCCTGGGGAGGCCGCATCTGGAATATTGTGTCCAGTTCTGGGCCCCTCGGTTCCAGAAGCACAGGGAACTGCTGGAGAGAGTCCAGCGCAGCCACCAAGATGCTGAAGGGAGTGGAGCATCTGCCGTGTGAGGAAAGGCTGAGGGAGCTGGGGCTCTGGAGCTTGGAGGAGACTGAGGGGTGACCTCATTGATGGGATCAATATGGAAAGGGGCAGTGTCAG